>WHYT01013107.1:128427-156381 GCA_009806455.1 Tetrax tetrax
CAGTCCAAACTCAAACTCAGTTCAAGAATCCCAAACAGAGGAACAACCAATTAATTACTAATTCCACGCTGCTCAAAAATCCCAATCCAGAAGTTCAGCCCCGAACCGTGTCCACACCCCACCTAACTGATTTAGGGCTGCCTCTAATTTGCTGGGCTCACCATCAAGCTGCGTGCACCGTGCTTACGCAGCCCCATTAACGTGTGCTCAGAAAGACCCGCTCCCCATAATCCGTAGCCAAGACCACAAGAGAGAAGCCTGTAAAAGGTCTCTTGCTCCCATCACTCTTTGGCTTTTACTAAAGACCCCATGGAACTGCGGTGCTGTGCAAAGAAATGGCGCAAACAGGTAAAACGTCATTCATCTAACAGGCTTCTACTCAGCATCCTGGAGCTGCTCATTCATTAATTTTCTTAAATTTCTCTCAATCCAGGTGTTTCCTACCACGTGCTAGCACCTAACACCCCCTCGGAGAGTGGCTGCTGGTGGGTCGCCTGGTCTGCCATGGAAATTAATGAGGCTTCACCACGAAGGGAGAATTTCTCTCCACAACTCCCTAGCTCTGATCCCATACATCTGGAGTTCCTGAAACTCCCTTTATTTCACCAGTATCGCTGCATTAATAAGATGTCTGGAGACACATGCTATATCCAGTTAGGAAAAGGAACTAAGATCTCTCCTGCTCCATCAAGTGTGGCCACTGCAGCCCAGAAAGCCCACTGCTACCCTTTTTGCCAAACCACACTGCAAGTAACACATCTAATTTGCTCTCCGCTGTGCTCCGTAGGTCTTTTGCAACATTACTGATTTCCAAGATTTTCCTCTCATACTGATTTTCCTCTCACCGAATCTTTCCAGTTTGGATCGTGAGGGTAGTATTTTGCAATTCCTTCCTCGCACATTCATGAAGTGTTGCTGTTTGCCACTAAAAAGCCGCTTGCTGGGCTCTACCCCAAAGGCAGCTGGGTTTCAATGGTGGGAAGCTAATAACACACATTATCATACTGGTAGGCAGGGAGAGACGTGCACGGATGTTTATATCTTCCCCGCACAAGCAACACACAACGCGGAGAGGATTTTTTTCGAAGGAGAATTTGGAGACGGAGGGAAGCGCGCGAAACGACCGACGCCACGGGAGCGAGCGGCAGCGCGCCGCCAGCACCCCGGCTCCCAATCGATAGGCCATCTGTAATAGAAGATCAATCGCTTCCATTTTGCGAGGTGTTAAGTGTGACGGGGATTGAATTAAAGCCGAGATCGTAAGAGCAGCTATAAGTTATGCCTTTTTCCTTCCTCCCCCTTTTTTTCCTTTTAAGAAACAAAGCCATAAAACGGTACTTTTTTTCTTCCCTGCCCCCTCCCTTTCCCCTCCAAGATTTCAATTAGGTGAGTGGAAGGACGAATGGTGCAAATACATTTTGCTCGAGTTCTAAGTGCTTTTGAAACCCCCTGTCAAAGCATTTAGTAACGCAAGATTTAAGATGCCCAATTAATTTTTCCCCAACAAGGAGCCAAAAGTAGATGCAGGAGGAGGTTAAAAGCTAAGTGTTTAATTAATATTAAATTTATATGATTCTTTATCACTGAAAGCATTGTAAAATTGAAAAAGCAGTTAATTTTATGGTCACTGTGTATTCCTCTGCTTTGATCTTTGATCCATGGAATGAAATCGTGGAGTGTAAAGATTCTCTTGCTTTATTATACCTGTCTCATGGCAGGGATGCTGGGCGAGGTGAGCTCATCTGAGTCTCAGCACAAACTAGGCAGGGTGGCGCCCAGGCACGAAGCCCACGCGCCGCCCTGGCCTTGGGGGTGCACAGTTTGCCATCGCCCCCCAAGGGCGACTTTGTGCCATTCGGCCGAGCACAGCGCGAAACTCTTCTGTACGCCACCGCTGCCTCGCCGCCGATTCCTGGCCTCCCCCGTGCCTATCTGCCAGCAAGACAAAGAGCTATTATGCAGAACGGATCACACTGCAAAGAAAAAAATGGGGGGAATAATTTCTGCAGGGGTTTTTATGTGGTTTTTTTTTATATTTTTAAATCCCACTGGGAGCCTCATTATAATTTAGTTATTAGCAAAGGGAAAAAAAAACCAAATATGTAAAAGAAATTTAACATCTTAAAAAAATACATTTAAAGGGAGAAGAAAAATCAACAGGATGAAAGTTCTCCAAGCTTCAAAGCAGTTGCAAATTCCCAATTCAAACATTTCAGGCAGCCCCACTGGCAACGAGCTGCCTTGGGGTCAGCTCCCCTTCGCAGATCCATCACTGCTCCCGGCTGGAACGGGCAGAGTCTCTCGGACTGCAGAGATCCATGCAGCCCAGATGGACACCTGGGATGGGAGCACACCTCCACACCAAGCAGGACCATCTGATCCCACTCCTCTCACCCAGCCCTCCACTTAGAAATGGTTTAAAAGGCCATGTATATCTTCCCCTGTCCCTTCCCTCCTTCCCAGAGAGAGGTAATGGGTGTATATTCGTATAATAAGAAAGTGAGAGTTTAAATGGGATTTTAATCTTATTAAAGTATTGATTTTAGGGCAGGTACATAAGCAGGTACATACGAAGAGGCACAAAGTAATGAAATGGTGCAGCTCTCAGAATACAGAAGGGAAAACTGGGAAATCATTAAGGACAGACAAAAATTAGGCTTGATATCAAGAAATAAGATCTAATTGGCACTGCTTCATAAGCAACGGGAATTAATACTGTTAACCCTTCGCCCCTACTCTTCAACTTATTTTTGACTGCTGTTAGAAGGACAGTCACCTTATCCCCACATGAGACGTTCTAGCGGAGCAGCAACACAAGTTGCCCCAGGTCATGCAGCAGTCACGGAGCAGAGCCTGGAAGAGAAACCAGGTTTCTCCTCTCCCACGGGACGCCAGAAGGCAGCTCCTCTTCTACTTAGCAGAAGAGATGCCAGACGCACAAAGAAGCAGTCCATAACCTCAGGGAGTCTGAAATGGGATGGATAATCACAACCCTGCTGATAGCAGGTCATCTCTGCTTCCATCCATGACACGGGGAGCAAGAAACACAGATTTGTGGTTTTTACATCCCCACTGGACAGGTGACGGAGTCCAATTGTCAAGAGACGTTAGCCACTAAATCACATCCTCCAGCTAGCACTTCTTCAAGTCCACATCCAGCCTCTTTTTCTAAGGCTCAACTACCCTTGGCCCAGCCAAGAGAGGAGGTCAGATTTCCAAACACTCAGCCTTGGTCTTGAACCAGGCAACCAGCTTTCAAGCCTTGTACAAAGCACACCAACGAAAAAAGAAACCCTGAGAAGTATCTGCAATTGCCCATGGGGAGGTATCTACAGCCAGACTGCCTCTCTCCACTGTTCAGGGAAGAGAAACAAGCACCAAGAAGTCCACCTCCTGCTAACGTTCACACCTAAGGTGGTGCTTTCAGGATCTGCTTGACAGAAGTCCTGCATGACTTCTGGTCCTCACCCATGGACCAGAAGCCATGCGCGCTCAAGCACAGCTGTGTATCTGTCTTGGGAAGAGCTGCCATTAAAGTGAGATGTTCGGGGGACACATACAGCACATTAGAGACCCGGTGCTGCTCCGACAGCTCCTCTGCCTCCTCCCAAGCGGTGGAGAACAGCAGGTCCACCACAGCTCTGGCCGTACATAGCGCGGCCCCACGCAGACAGACCGACTCTATTTTATACGTATGTGTGCAGATATCAACAGATGGAGAGAGAAAATTACTGTGCCCATAAATTGAAGCTTTGGTCACGTCAGTTTGAGAAGCAGAATAGAAAATTTAGAGCCAAAAAAACAGCTTGTGTCAGTCAGGCTGATGAGCGCAGGCGCCAAAAAACACACCCCTCAGCACGGGGAGGGCAAGACGCACGCGCACGCACGCAGAGACCCCACTTCTCTTCATCTATTCTCGGCAACTGTTTGTCTGAGGCCACATGCAACTGGATTTGTCAAGCCCCCTTTTAACAACTTCTTGTCACAGTCCATTACCAAATTGCATATAGTTATATATTCCACTAATTAGGCTTCTAAAATATCATTAACATGTCTCTTGATCATTAGCATAACGTATGAGGCGTCCTCGTTAGGCACGACTCGAGTTTGTTAACGCGGTAATGAAAGGCACGGGGCTGGTACTGCAGGAGCCGTGCAGAGAGAGGAGGCTGGGAACATCAAAAGGCTTCAAAAAAAATAACAACAAGATCAGCGAGAGGCAGGGGCAGAAATCAACTGCTGGGAAACCGGGGTGATGTGGAAAGTGGAACAAGCATCTCCAGACAGGTAGATGCCACACACCATGCATCTTCCCCAGACTAAAATAACATTCCCATGATCTGGATGCAGCACAGGTCAGGGATGAGTCAGGATCGCAGATCTGAACGCATCGTCTTTGGGGTCTGGATAAATGGCAATGACGGCCAGGGTCCTCAGGAGACTTCAGCCCTGAGCCCCACGGCGTGGATCTGTGTCCCCAGTTGAACCTTTCATCTCTGGTTGACCCTAGGACACACCTCACACCTACTTGGCCCAGCCCTGCTCCACACAAAGACGCCCTGCACTCAAAATCCAGTGCAAGGCACACACACGTTCCTCCCTCCTCCAAGACCAATGTTGAGCGTTCTTTCTCCCCAGCCCTAAGATAAAAGCAGCCCAATGCAAAGCCAGGCACCACCCTCACCCAGTCACCTCAAGACTACGCAACATTGACCAACCACCTCGGTTAAACAAATGACAAACCCAGGCATTACACAGCAGGAGAACAAGGGTGCTAGAGACAGCAGTCCAGGGTGGTATAATGACATGGGACCTTGGTCAGGAACGTAAGAGAAAGGCCTGAAAGGTCTCTGGTATCCAAATGTGACCCCCAGACAGCAATATTTGCGTATGTGCTTCAATGCATCCAGGGCTGGGGGGTGAAGGATGTGAATTAATAGCCAAAGGTTTGATCAGGACAGATGCTTCCATGTCCAAGCCAGCTCATGTATCAGTGGTTACCACCGTTGCTATAAATAAGCAGGGACTTTTTTTTTTTTTTCCTTTGAGCGAATAACTCAATAAGTCACCGCATGAAAGATATTGTAAATAGCTCCAGCAGAGTGCAAGTCAGGGCTGCTTCCAATTAGCTTTCACTTATGCTGCCTGCGCCAAGTTTGCAGAGTTTGTTCCCAACACGCTGCTCGCTGTCTGGGGAGAGGTGGGGAGCGAACCCCACTGCAATCTGGGCCACCGCTCTTCCACGTTAGAAATGATCTTTTCATTAAGGCTGCGAGGACGTCAAAGCAAGTGAGAACAGCCCACACAGGCACTTATCTTTGTCCAGATGTTAATGCAAAGGTGGTGTGGAGGAAACAACCGAGAGCTTTTCTTCAGCTGCTGAGAGCGAACATCACCACCACCACAGCAGCAACAGCTTGTAAATACAAAGCAGCACACAACTTTTTATTAGGACAAAGACATAAAACAAGCTCAGCAAAGGCAGCCCATGGGCTTTTACGCACGATTCTGAAGAGATCCCCTCCCCATCCCTAAGAAATGGGTAGGACGCATCCTCATGGGTGACACCACTGCCAAAACAACAGGGGGAAGATGGATGATTTTGTGACTCTTCATGAAAAAATTCCTCTTCCATGAGATAAAGGCGATGTTAAGGCTCTTTCCGAGTTTTTACTCATTCATACGCACAACCTTTGTGCCTCGCACATGCGCGCGCCTTCATGCAGCAGCTGGTCCCGATACCAGAGGAGCACTGCAGCCAGGAAACTATCACCGGGAAGATAAAATATAGGGCAGGAGAGTGCGGGACCGGTTGGTAGCTCACAGGAACAAGAATCTTGGAGAACGAGCTTAATTCCCCAGCACCCCTACCTGGGAATGGCTCTGGGAAAGTCACCGGGTGTCCGTACCTCACCTTTTGCCATCAGGATGGTGATACAGGTGCTAACCTGAGCATGAGATGGAGGGGGAGCAGGAAATCAAGACCTGCTTATCACATCATCAATTTAGCCAGATTTCTCTTCTTAAGGGGAGAAGTCACTACACAACTAGGTACCAGCCTCACCCGGGTGTTTCGCAAGGGGGTCAGCAACAACCCAGAGCAGGAGCAGGAGGTCTCTGTAAGCAAGCAGATGTATTCATTCACACCCGAGCAGGCTCCCTTCCCTGCCACCCCAACCATAACATCACACTGAAATATGGACACTGGAAAGCATCCACTGTTTTGGGGAGAGGGGGTTACAGCAGTCAGTGCGGCTCATACCGCTTTTGTTTGCTTCTTGCCTTTCAAGCCAAAAGCAACAATCACAAAAAAGAAAAGCCGCTAACGTTTGATAAAGCTTTTTGATTTGAAAGGGTCAGGAAAAAGTTCCAGGAAATGGAAGAGAAACAACCTTCTTTTAAACCCTTTAATGCAGTGAGAATCAGCTCTCACAGGGAACAAGTTTATATTTTCCCCTGTAGATTTTCAACCATTTTTACGCCCTCTCTCCATGCTCCATTTTCTTCCCACTCCTTCCACCGCTCCCAAATGGCGGCAGCACTCTATCAAAACGGCGAGAAAAGAACCTCTCCCCTCACCGTGCAGGAGGGCCCTGGGTTGACCTCTCCACATCTAGACATGGCTGCAACCTCCGGCTTTCCATGGCAAATGCTGTCAGCGCAGTAATACTCCTGGAAACACAGTCCTCTGACCTCCCTTCTCTGACCCACCCATCTCCCTTCTCTCCGCTGAACTCCACCAACCTCCGCGTTGGCTGGGATGGGGACATGGCACTATCTTACAAGGGGTGCAACTCCTCCAGACAGGGCCTTGACAGGGTGACATGGGCCCAAACCCAGGGTGTATTTGCTTGGGAAACTGAAGGAGAGTCAGAGAGAATAGGAAGAGAATCCAGACTGCAAACCAGCCAGATTTAACTAATTAAAGCCAACAGTCTCGACAGCAACAAATCCGTTCAAATCCTAAAGTCGTTTCACTTTTGATCGTCTGGAGACTGCTTGCCACCATCGACCACCCTTATCCAGCACATCTATCGCGCAACCAGCCAGGAGGGGTTACAGACCCATCAACATCTCCGTTGGTGCAGTGGAAAGTGGGTCGCACAAGTCCACCAGATCTCACCAGGCTGCTGAGTAAAAACACTGCCTTCCACAGCCATACCAACGTGCCCCAGTCTTCCCTGGCTAGTATGGCACGATGCTTTGGCTTTCCCAAGTCACGCGTAGGCCAAACCAGACTGTTGCTGATACCACGTTGTGTCCCTTCCCCGTGCAGGTCCAGCACTCCCCTCTTCTACGTGCTCCAGCTTTCCTGCAACTCACACAGCAACATTTCTCCCTGGGAGCTGCCTCCCCCAAAACACCAAGCATTTTAACACAATGACCCAGCAATGCTGCTGTGGTACAGGAGACCTCATCCCAACAGGGCTCACAACCAACCACGCCATCCACTTGGAATAGGTTTTCCAAACTTCCTCCCACCCAGAACATGGCCACCCAAAGGAACCCGGAGCTCCCCACGCCTTGGACTGTCTCGGCTGGAAAGAGCATGACAGAAAGCAGAGCAGATGCTAACAGCCAAGATGCAAACTGTGACTTGGGGTAGTCAACACCAATTAGCAGAAGGGCTCACACCGGTGGCATCACTTGCTCCCAGCCAGAGGAACAGGCAGAACTTTTCTTTACAGGACACAAACAGCTTTTCTCATGCGCATCACCACCACCAAATCCCTACTTTTGCAGCTCCCGCAGCACCAATCCTACTGGGTTTTTTTTCTCTCCTTGCTGGGTAAGTGTGGAGACCCCATCCTCACGCCCCGGGTTGTGCTGGGGGGATTCAGGCCGATAAAGCCTCATGCATGTGGCAAGACATGAGCCTCCCCGCTGTCTGCAATCAACTTCGCTTGTTTATTTTCATTTCAGCAAAACTTTTGCTAGGAGAGGCTGGGAGGGGGACAAACCCCGGGAAAAATCAGGCTGCATGTTGGTCTCCAAAGGGACTGCAACTGGGGATGGGAGGAGGGGCCAGTTCTCCTTTCCAAAGAGCTTTCAATAGGAAACAGATGTTGAGGGCCCAAGCACCGAAAGCAGGGGCTGCAGCGGGCTTCCCTGGCTCCACGCTCCCGACAGAATCCGTTTTAATTAAAATATTTCAGTTCAATCACGAGGCGAGGGGTAGGGGGAGTGCGGAGGGGGGGGATGAGGTGCTTGTTACCTCTGCAGAGGCAGTGGGGTTTGCAGCAGGGCTGGAGGGGGTGCCGGGGTACACAGGGTCAGGTTGGAGACCCCATCCTGTACCCCCAGCCCAGGCTCCCCCTCTCCAGCAGGGCTCAACATAAATTCTGCTGACCTCGAATGAAAAATTGCCTTGTTTCGGCACTGAAAAAATAACATTACATCATGTAGGCTGTGTCAGGTTCTATCAATGCCCCCTTCCCGCCCAGCCCCAAAGCGAGGGGGATGTAACCCAACACTATGAAAACACCAGCCCAGAGAAGAAAAGGGGCCTTTGTCGGAGCGGACCATCAGCTCCCTGTTCCTGCATGAGGCGAAGAAAGATTTCTGAAAATGTTCAGTTGGGAGGTACAGACTCCAGACACATCCCCTCACCATGGTCTCTTTGCTTTCCATCTGCACCTTCGAAATCCCTGTTTCTCCCTTCCTTAAAAACTTCTTCCATTGCTAGGCTCCAGAGCTCCCTTCTCCTCAGATTCCCTAGCAAAGGACAGCCCTGTGGAAAAAAACAGGGTGCCAGGAAGCCTGAAAGCCCAGCAGTAGGATCACTAAAGCCTGACTTTAAGCCTGGATGAGTCAATAGTGTCCTCCAGGTGAGGATTCATCCTGGCTTTCTTCCGAAGGGCACTAAAATTCCTTGCAGGAGGGGATGTGGAGCAGAGGACGTGCAGACACCCACACATCCAGCTCCAGGAAGGAGAAACATGGGAAGGCCAGGACCGAAACAGGGAGGAGAGGACCTGACTCGGGCTCTGCCAAGCCATGGTCACCCAACCAAGACCATGTGCCCTGCGAAGAGCATCTGCCCATCCTGCAGGGACAGACATGAGTTGGTGAGGAGAGAGAAGGAAATCCGTGACTGCAGGATGCCATAACCAGCATCAACAATGTACTGTGTTAGTGTCCCGGAGTCTACGAGCTCAGCGGGGCCAGGCGCAGGCTGTGGGGCTCTCCTGCGGCAGCTCGGGGAGTGTCGTGCTGGGTGGATGGATGGCAGGCCGTGCCGCTCACCCCGCAGCTCGGGAACAGGCCCTAACGTGCCTGGGAGAGAGAAGCTGCACAAGCCCAAAGCCTCAGCGGCTCCTGGGCCGAGTGCGAAGTGGGAAGGAAGGGGGTGCAAAGGCAGCAAGCCCTCCCGGACCACGGGATCATGCTTTCCTCCACCACAAGATGGGCGAACAGGGGCACGTACCCCAGCAAACCCACGGTAGAGGGAAAAGGAGCTGCTGCTGCCCGCGGGCAGCGCAGCACCAGGCCACGCACGGGTCGAGGGGAGAGGGAGGAGAACACCCAGCTTGCCCCAGGCTTTCGGCTCTCCAATGTATTTTCTCATTAACGTGTAATACGGTTTTATTGTCTTAAACAATGTCTGTTTTCGATCAGTTCCTTCATCCCAGACACTGCTCGCGGAGAGACCGAGGAGGCCAGATGGTTTGTGTTGCAGAAGTCTTCCCGCTCTTCCCTGCCCGCCCCCTAATTCCTTGCAAATTCCTGGAATGCCTGCGCCCCTGAAAATCAGCCCCGGGCAGGGCAGAGGCAGGCATCGCTCTCTGGAACAGGGGCTGGGGGCCCTCCCCAGTCTCCCCTCCTCACCGCCGGCAGCTCAGGCAGCGCAGATCCCCAGCAGCGAACAGGCAGCTCCCGGCTGTCGTCTCCTCCGCGGGGTCGCCAGCGAACACTTCGCACCAAAAGCTAGAAATCCACGGGCCCTCTCCTCCTTCACCCACAGCAGGGGGGGTTTCCTCTGCCGAGGGAGGGATGCGCAGACCCCAAAACCCTCCATCTCAGCCCCAAAGGCACGGCCGGCACCAGGGCTGCAGGCGGCGGGGAGGACATCTGCCCATAATCCCCACCACGTGGCCAAGGCCACCAGGCCTCCGCCGCATCGCTCACAGCTCCAGCTTTCACCCACGCCTCCCGGCGTTAATCCCCATACTGGCAGCTGGAAGCAGAGGTTCGCCAAGCCCTTCCCAAAATCCAGCGGCCGATTCAAGCCTTGGCTGAATCAAAGGGAAGGCTCCCGCTGAATTCAAGCAGCCTGCCTCCCCGTCTGCTCTGGCTATCCAGACGGGCGGCTTGGCTGACAGCTCCAGCCCACCCCGAAACACGTGCCAGAGGTCCAGCAAGGCTCATGCTCCTCCTGCCATCCTCCCAGCACCCTTCCAAGCACCTTCCCTGGAGGAGGAGGAGGGAGCCCATCAGCCCCAGGAAGGAGCCCTGCTGAGCACAGCCCAGTGGCAAGGGGGAAAAAATAATGGATGCCGAAAGCGATCGTTCAGCCTGGAAGAAGTCCAGGAGACTTGTGTTCACACCCCTAAACTTGGGAAAAGTGCCACAAGAGCAGAGATAATCCCATCTGGGAAAAAGCTGAGTCTGGTGGAGAAAATGGCACCTTCTCCAAGGCGCCCGAGCGCTGCACGGTACGGCCAGGCCATGGGTCATCCCAAACTGAGTCCCACAGTCTCTCTGATCCTGCAGACTTTATCCTCTCTCCTACAAGTTCTGTACAAGCCCCATTTTCCCCCTGTTCCCGCTCCATGGCAGCTGCTGCCCAGGAAAAGTCCCTGCCGAGGAAGGGCCGGAGGGGACGCCCAGTCTGCAGCACCCCAAGGTCAGCACTCCAGGGCTTTGTTGCCAAAACACCGCGCGGGCTCCTTGAAGACCTGCTGAGCAGATGGGCATCTGCTCCCAAGTCAACTGAATTTTCATGAGGATGACACAAGACAGCCCCACTGCCAAGTTTCCACAGCTCTGTCAGAGAGGAGGGGTGCCAGAGTCATAGAGGCACCTCCAAAACCTCTCTCATGCATGCAGTGAGGAGAACACCTTCTTTTTTTCCTTCATCACTTTTTTTTTTTCCCTGAGCCACTCAGCTCATTTTAGCAAGCCCTATGGCAAACCTGCCTCCACCCGGACAAATGCCAGGGCGCACAGTTAAGTCCTGCCAAGTTCTGAGCAATGGGGGGGAAGGCAGGGTGGGAAGTTTATAGCAGAAAGATTTATACCTATAGGATCATGCTGCCTCCTCCAGCATCCTTGCCCACAAGTGCTTAGTGCTTGCAGTGGAAAAAGCTGTTGTTGCCACGTCATGGTCAGATGCTCAATTAGCAAAGCAGCAGAAGCTGAAGGGGTCTGAGATGTTTGGTTTGCACCCAAGAAGGCCACGTGCAGAAGAAAACCTGCAAAGGCCAGACTTGAGGGATCTGGGGAGCACTCAGACCCCAGTCCTGAAACAGCCAGGAAGGGGGATAAGGATGGGATGTGCCCTCGGTCCGGAGGAACAAGAGGGCTGGATGGTGGGGAACATACAGGCATTTTGGTGATTTTGCACTCCGTAGCATAGAAAATATCACCTGCCACCTTTCTGGCATTCCCAGTGCTCAACTTTGGCTCCATCCACCAAGAAAAAACACAGCAGGAAAGAGAGCGCGAGCTGAAACCCGATCCCCTGAAAGGCCGGACTCGGTGTCTGGCTTTTCTTACCGGCTCGGCCGACCTGTACGTGCCAGCCTGGGAAGGCGTAATGGTTCCACCGACAGAACTTCATTAACTTTTTATACACTCGGCCGCTAATTTATAATCATTAGTGGACAAACAGCCAACAATTACACAAGCAGCACGTTAAGAAGAGAGGGAGAGAGCTTGAAGGAGCAGCAATGGAAACATGTTTATGGTCGGGAGGGAACAGAGATGGCGTGTTCCCCATCTCGGGGCCGGCATGTGACGGGGGTGACCTCTCCCAAGATTTACTGGCAGGCCGTTTCGTCAGCTGTAATCAAGGCATAGAGCAGCAGAAAGGCAAAAGGCACAGGTGAGTGCGGGAGGGGAGAAATCTCACAAGCCCTCTCCTTTTCAACACACAGGAAAAAAAAAATTAAAAAAAAAAAAAGAGACGGAAAGAGGAGGAGCGTGCACATTCCGTGTTTTCAACTCCTGGTGCAGGCAAGGCCCCTATTTACAGAAGAATGAGAAACTGCACGCACAACAGCACAGAATTCATCCTGATTTAGTAAAATCTTCAGACGTGGGTCACATAACCCCAGTGCCTTTCCACGATCAGCTCTCCTTCTGCTGGAGGCAGCTCTGTGAGAGAGGTAGGAGATGGATGCAATGCACAGCCCTGGCACCCTGGGCAAGCAGCGCCTATTTGCATCCAAATCCTGAGGATGCATCTACCTTGAGGACAGAGATCTGACAGCAGGGAAAGGTTTCAAACACCTCCGAGATCAGCAGCCTCTGTTACCCAGAAGGGGAAAAAAAAAAAAAAAAAAAAAAAAAAAAAAAAAAAAAAAAAAAAAAAAATCAGAACTAACTCCACCAGCGCTCCTCTCCCACCCAATATCCCACCCAGTCCCCGCCAGTAAAGGCGGAGGACTCGTGTCACGCAGATAGACCCTCTCTGCACAACGCGAGGCTGCAGGCAGAGAACAGGCAGGCTCCCTTCTCTGCAACAACCCCAGCTGCTTTAATCGATCGACTAGCCGTAAGATCTGCAGATACAGATGTCCCTGCCACGCAGGCAGGCCGGCAAGGAAGCAGAATGACCTGACCAGCATCACTCAACAATGTGGCGTGCCCAGAAACCAAACCTACACCTCTTTTGGCTCCCGCACCAGGGCTGAGCTGGCTCTCCTGCCCCACACCAGGCAGGCCAGCCAGTCCTTTTTCGAGACGTAAGCTTCCTGCTAAACAGGTCTAATGAACACCGTGCGCACCTTGCAAAGCCTCTGCTCAGGCATCTCCCAGCCGCCAGCACCGCTCAGCAAAGCGCCAGCCATCTCCGATCACAGGAGAGGAAATCTCCTTTCCAAAACTCAATGCAGTAGAGGGGAAAAGAGCAGCCCCCAGCCCCCTTCCAAAGCAGGAGGGGGAGGATGCAGCGAGCAGCACAGCCTGCGCGCAGGACCTGCCGTGCCTTGCAAGCTGCGGCTTGCCAAGCACGCAGAGGGCAGGTCGGCAGAGCCCCACGCTCCAAGTGCGCAATCCCGGGCGTGCTCGCAGCTGGAAAAAGCCGTCGCAGCCCTCTGGTTCCACCGGCTCCCCCTCCTGCTCCCCACGGCAGAGGTGTGCGGGAAGGCTCAGGAGCCGCTTTTGCTCACAGCGGGGCCTTTCCCCTTCCACCCTTGCAAAAAGAAGAGTGCAGGTCTAACACATGCCGATTCTTATCACGTCAAGAGACCAAAGTGTTCAGGCCAGAAGGATGAATACCTGAGATTACTGGAAACTAAACCCAAATTTCTTCTGTGACAAGCTCCCTTCCCTCTACAGCAACAATGTAGAAAAAAAAAGAAAATTAAAATCTCTCCACCTAGAGCTCTCTGGGCAATTCAGGGGATCAAGCAATAAAGCCAATTTAGATGCAAATTCAGACCTCTCGTCCTACCCTGGGATAGCCCTGCAACTCCACCCGTCTGGGTACCGCTGCAGGATCACGGTGCCCACCTGCGCTGGGGCAAGCTTTTATGAAAGCCTCTGCTCAGTCTGATAAAAAAAATATACAGAAGATGCTATTCAGGTTCTTTTCCTGTGGCTGTTCAATATCCGTAGCACCGTGAAAACCTCAGTCCGCACATCTAAGAAAACTAGGGAGGAAAAGCTACGTACAATAACCATCAGTGGGAGATGCAGGGAGAGGAGAAGTAGAGGTTGGTTCCTGCAAACTTCACTTTCGTATTCCTGCCTTTGAGTAACTTTCAAACAGAACTATCCAAGTACCTGTTTTTTTTCAGGATTTTTTTTTTTTTTTTTTAAACACCATCACTTGAGAGCTGGATTTGTCACTTAAGTATTTGTAATATAAAACCAAAGTCAAATTTCAGAGAAATACTTTTAATAAAAGAGGCAAAGTCTTAATTTCAAAAATGTAAATATGAGACATTTCCATCTTTTTTATGCTTCCCAAAAGCAAAGCAAGAGAGTCTTCTTTACTGAAAGATGTTGGGAAATTGAGCTGCACAAATTTGTACAACATTTCTGTCAACCCGAATATACATTATTATTATTTCTTTTCCTCCTCAAGACCTTTTAATTTGGGGGAGAAAGGGGGGGGCGGGGAGACCTCATCTTGCCTAAAGACACGAAGAAGATGCCAATGCCTCTCAAGCCCATAAATAACAACCAGTCCATGCTCCATCCCACAGGAATGCAGTGTGACATCCGCAACGGGCAAAAGGGAGGAGGGAGCATCTCCCACCAGACCCAGGTCAGTATCCAGTCTGGTACAGGTGGGATGCAGCCACCAAACCTTGTGCAGGAATTAAGTACTGCCCTTCAGAGCCCTCTGCCCCTCCACTGCCTTGCCCAAACCATCCCAGGCACAGGAAAAGCAGATGGATGACAGGAAGAGCGCACGATGGGGTGGCATCAAGCTGGCAGGAAGCGTCAGCATCTGGGAACAGAGGGAATTAAGAGCAGCCGGCCTCTAAAAGGAAGGAGGAAAAAGTTAGCACAGCCACCTACTAAGACCAGGTAGGCTCACAAGCAACAGACCCTGATGTTTCTGGGGAGAAATGCAGAGAAATCTGGGCTTATCCAGCCCTAGGGATGCCTGCACAGGGTGGGAGGTGAGTCCATGGACTACCAGTGCTCCCGGAGCAGGACCCTAACCACCACAAGTAAGGAGGGGACAGCCTTTTAAAGTAAGAACACGGTGAGCTGGGCAAAGAGAGGCCCGCAGCATCCTTTCCATCGCTGAAGCATGCTGTGCCTGTGGGACCTCCCCTGGAGGGGCCTTCACACAGAGCCAGGGCTGCTTCCCTCCCTGCACGTTTGGGAACGCTCCTCTCTGGCTTTCAGCGCTCCATTATCCAAAGACTTTAGCAAACGAGGCAAGACCAGCAGCGGCACAACTTGACTCGACGCATCCCTGTCGAGGGGCCAGCCCCATCCACCTCCAGCCTCCCAGCGACCCGCAGGCAGGGGAAAGGGGGGGCTGGCAGAAAGCACCCCCCTGCCACAGCCAGCCCCACACAAACCTCAGCCAAAACCTTCCCTGGGGAGCAGGGACTGCACAGCCAGCACCCCTGCGTGCAATCCCCCTCCCCATGGCCCCCCTTCCCCTATCCCTCCCCCTAAACTCGCCCTCAGCCCCATCCTCCCGAACAATCTCGCCGCGGGCTGCTTTTGTAAGCCTCCAGCCCCAAAAGAAAAATGATGGGTTTGAACTCTTAACCCCGCCCCAGAAAAAGGCTGGAATTAAAAGGGGTTTATGACTAAGTATGCAGATGGGAATACTGTAATAACAACAGGCAAAATGTTTGCCCAGCAGTTCTGGGCTGGTTTCGGAGCGAGGGAGGGAGAGCGGGGACGGGGCGGCTTCTGGCCGGAGGATGACGGCACAGAGAAAGAATTTGGCGGCTGGGAGGGAAGGGAGGTTGCTGATAAATGCTAGGGCAGAGGCGGGGAGGGGGGGCCGGGACCCAAACTCCGCATCGCTGGCACTTCATGAAGGCTCGGCTGCGGCGCTGGGGGCTTCTGGACGGCTGACAAAGGCACCACCGCACAGGAGGCAGGCAGGGGCAGGGAGAGATGGGCTCCGGGGCCAGCTTGGAACAGATCACAGGTCTTGCGGGACACTGTTGTGCTCAACGAGGCTGGGCTGTACACAGAGAATATATCAAGACAGATGCCAAAGCCCCCCGCCCCAAATCCCTTCTGATAGGGAGGACCCATGCACAGAGACTCCTGCCTAGCGGGGAGCCCACAACCACAAACAAATGGCTAATTTTTACCAGAACTGCGACTCCAGCTCTGCTGAAAAGGTGCCAAAACACCAGTGCCCAAGTCACCTGGGCGGGCATTTTCAGGCCATCGCCTTCCCCTTTTAGCAACTGGCTGCACTGAGGCCCTGCAAGTGGGAGGCTCAGGCTAGGGGAGCCCCAAAGTTCAGCCACCGTCCCAGAGGAGCACATCCCACCACCCATTTAACCCTTCTGCAAGAGGGGAGGGCACTGCTGCTCCAGCACCCTGTCCTGCACGAGGCTGCTCCCACTCCTTGGGCACGCCTCCCGTCTGGGGAGGACCAGCCAGGTGAGGCACCTCAACAGCTCCCTGTCACACAAGGAGCCACCCTGACACTGCTCACAGCCCAAAAACACCTCCCTGCCACCGCACCAAGTCGGGCTCCCCAGAGGCACCCAGTCTAGAGGAGAGGTTTGCTCCATAGCTCACTGGAGATGCAAGTCCCTGATCGTATCAAACTGGGACCTCTCTGTTCTCTTAAGCTCTCCACAAGGTACCTGCAAACTTAACACAAGATGCAAATTGCTTGCACGTCACCACACATGGCTCGGCAGCCACAGGCCAGAAAGCCACCAAAACACCCAAATCTTGCAAGTCACCAGAACCCACAGGAGAGAAATTGACGTGGCACATGGAAATAAGCTACAAAAACAGAGACCGCCCAAGCCCCCAGAGGAACCGCAATATTGAACTAGTTCTGAGTGATGCTCCCGCCGCAAGCACAGGGACCTTCCCCCGGCGCTCGCTGGGCACAGCCCAGCCTGATGCAACAGCAGCCCTTTGCCAAACCAAGCACCTCGCAGGGGTACGAGGCTGGGATGGGAACACGCCCCGGCTGCTTCCCTGCAGGGGCGCGGAGGTAAAGCCACATGCAGAAAATTCACAGCATGATGGGCAAGTCAGGAACTCTAGGAGACTTCCCAGCTTGCAACGTGGGGGACTTCCAAGTGTGTGTGTGTCTCACCTTTGCTGAACAGGGATCTCAAGGTTTGCAGCATCAGCGCACAGAGCTTTGAAACGACTCTGGTAATCTCCCGCTGACCCACTGCATTTACCAGACAGGCAATGCTGGAAGGAGCCTGTGGATCACCACCATCCTCCTCCAGCTCCGAACTGTTGCATTTATGAATAGAAACACAGCAGCCCTACAGCAACCAGGGGAGAGGCAAGTGGATCCCCCCAAAACTACCTCGTACAGCACCCAGTACGGCTGCTACCAGTACAAGGGACAGGGAAAAAACAAAAGCCATCAAGTCTGCTCCTTTTAACAAGCAAGGAGATCTTTATTTTGCCTCTCAATCAATTTAGAGACTGTCTGTGAGGTTAGGAAAGACTGTCACTAGCAAAGGGAGCAATGCAATGCAAAGACTGACAGGAGATCCAGGCTCTGGACCCTTCCAGCACTGCACGCTGCAGCAGCCGGCAGCAGATGCACGTTGCACAAATGCACAGCTCCCTTCACGGCTGCTGCTCCGCGACGGCACAGCAGCGAGAGCCAACACGCCGGGAAGCGCTCAGATCGGGTAATGGAGGGTGTAGGAGACTCGTGAGATGATTCCTGTGAGTCAGAAGAGCTGGCCAGGGCCCAGATCAGCAAGCTCTGCAAAATCAGCAAACAAAAGAGGGTAAAACCTGGACCTCCCCAGCCCCTTCCTGCTGCCTCCGAGATGACCCCTGCAAGCAGCACTGGCAGCCAGAAGCGGGGTTGGCGAGAGTGGCCGGAGCCATGTGGGATGCTGCAGCCAGGGCTGGGAATGGAGACTCGACCTGCTGTGCCTTGGGGTGAGCTGGTCGCCCTCCCGCAGCTCCCTGCTCAGTCCTGGGACTTGCAGAGCAAGTTGGTTCCTCCTCTGCCAACCAAGGAGCCAACATTGCTCTTGCTCACTTAAGCTACAAGCAATCTCTCTCCTCATGCAGACTGAACCCAAGAGATCCTCCTCTGACCCACACCTTCCAGGGCAGTCCTCAAGATTTAAGAGCCAAACATAAACGCTCCTTTGAAAGTCCTTTTCTGACAGGAGTGCTTCCCCTCCCTGCCCAACTCATGCCTTGAAAGCTAGCCATGGAGTTTGTCTACATAAGGGGTATCCACAACTCCCTGCCAACAGGGTGGCCCTGAGCAGGAGAAGCCCCCAGCCCTGCCTCACACGACATCCCTGGAGCTTGCTCCAGAGACTTTAAAAGAAAACATATTATGGAAGGCTGCAGCCACTCGTCTGCACCAAGAGGATCCCCTTAGGAGACCCAGGGGAAGGTCCTTGCTTTCTAGAGACAGATGTGAGGCATTTGGTCACGAGAAGATCCAGGACTAAAGCAGAGCCCTGGCCCAGCACATCCCTGCAGGATCGCAGCACCTCTTGAGGAAGAGCCCTGAGCAAAGCATCACCATACATTTTGGAGATCTCCTCTGCCTGGAGGTTTATGAGAGCTTTACGCTCCAATCTCTGCCAAACTTGGTGCTACAGCCAATCCAGCTTCTGTAAAAGTTCCCACAAAATCTCTGCCATGAGGTGCTGCCATCCTTTCCTTGCCTGGAACTTCCAGACATTCTAGATGTGATTACTTTTCATTTAAAAAAGGAAAGAAGGTGAATGGTGGAGAGAACACATGGAAGATGGATAAATATTAATCTTGGTATTTATGTTATGGATGGAATTAGGATGGAGTCATCCCAATTCTGACAGCTGAATGAGTTAGACAAGTGCTAGCAAACAAACAGGCTAAATCGCTCCTTTCCCTTCCTGATAGGTTGAACCAAGTCTTCCGAGCACCCCAAATACCAGCTTGGGAAACAGTAAGAAGCCCATTCCAGGCAGCTGCCCAGCTAAACCAGCCTGCACATACTGCCTGCTGGCACAGGGAGGCCCCTGACATTAAACCTGCTGCGCTGCAACCTCAGTGGGGTACCACCCACCACCCAGAGAGGAGCCCTGGACCCAGGTGAGATGGATGACCACGCCAAGACCAGATCAAGCCACTTTTCTAGGCGAGACTAAGCCAGGGCAATGCAGCCCTCATAAATGGATGAGGACCAGGACCTCCTCTTCCCTATGGCAAAGCCTCCTGTTCCAGCAGAGAGGTGATGCAGGCAGACCAGCAGCCTCCATCCCTCCTATTCCCCCTTCCTTCCCCTGCTCTGGACAAGAGGCACACCCAGTGCTAAACACTGAGGCTAACTCCATCCGGTCCTTCTTCCCTGCGTCTGTTGTGGCTAAAAATGTATCTGGTTTCTGCCAAAAAAAAAAAAAAAAAAAAAAAGTAATACTGCACCTCCCCTCTGCCCTTCAAAGTAAAAGTAGCTGTGCTCTTTACCGAGGGAGGGGGAGAGGAGTTTAAACATCAGTCCCCCATCTACCCCGCACTGCTCCACTCCTCCTCCTCCAAGGACTTTCACACAGCCCCATCCAGTCAGCCTGTCTGTGGCATTTGATTCCTGTCTGTCACTAAGTGATGAGGACAAAGGGTGAGGAGTCAGGAAAAGGTCTGAGCTACTTTGTTCATCGTCTGGATACGAACTTTGGATGAACTCCGTGGGGAAAGAGAAAAGCCGCATGGAGCGGGACGCACCGCGCATAGCACTCTCTCTTCCAAAAAAGAAAAAAAACAGGGGGAAAAGAAAAGGGAGGCTTGAACAAGGGGAAGGGGTGGGAGGGAAAGGGAAAGGGAGAGGAAAGCATTCCCTATCCCCATGGCGGCAGGCAGTCCTGAGAGCTCCCTGCTCCGAGGAGACAGAAGGATATTCAAACCCTTCCCAGGAGGCATGTTCAATAAAGCAGGATGCCAACGCAGCCTTTTCTCAAACAAATCTGTAAGCGGCGGGCCAGGGGCCAGCCACAAGGGCTCGCTTTCTAAAGCGACCAAATGGGAATTTCCTAATAAAATAAAATTCTTAAAAAAGCCCCACCATGGCACGATTAAAGGAAACTTCTTGTTGCTGCCAGCAAGCTTATCTTATGCACAGACCTCTCTGGAAGCACAGGAATATGAAATACAGCTCAGGACAGGGAGTTTTGGGAGCCATCCAGGGCCAGGGTGTCGAAGCACCTTGTGCGCTCCCCTGGCACCTACCTGCACGAGCTGGGGGAGATGAGTGCCCACACGTGGTTACATATCAGGATGAAGGTTTGCAACCACGATTTCTGCCATGCTGAAGAAGGGAGGAGGCTCACCCTGCGCTGCAAGAGAGACACTTTCCCTGAGAGACCTCAGGGACCTGGCAAAGCCACTGCAGGGCAGGCTCGGCTCCTTTGCTTCCCTCTGCTTTTCAGAGCAAAGACAAACCAGTTCGCAACTCGAAAGCCCTGTGGTAGTCTTGCAAACGTTAATTAAATCAGCTCCTTCTGGGCAGCAAAGTCACCATAAACTTTCTCCTGAATGGCTCTTGCCAAGCAGCTAAGATGTCCACACTGGGATCAGACACAGCCTCTATCAAGGATTATTGGCAAAGTCCATTTGGAGGAGTTGCTCCACCACTTGCTGCAGAAAGTCCAAAAGCTCCTTTGGTGGCTGGAGGGACCCGTCCCCAGCAGCTCAGCCAAGGAAGCAAGCTCCTGACAGGTAGAACCAGACAGAAAGAGAAAGGAAAAAACAGGACAAGATGTCTGCTGGATTGGTCAGAAATGCCATTTGCAGAAGGTGGGAGCTTAGGGAGGAGATGCTGGTGCTGCTGGATCCAGGGCTGTTAAAAACAGCAAATAAGAGGAACAGAGGGAAGGAGAGGGGGCTGGGGAAAGAGAAGGTAAGAGAAAACAAATCTGCTTTATTATTGCTTGAAACCCAAGGAGACTGATTAAAGCAAACAACCCCCTTGCCCCTTCCAAAGGGTTGTCTCGTCTGCTTCCTAAATCTGATTCCCATTTGTCTCTATATGGTTCTCATTTGTTCTTCATTTAGGTCTCCTCCACGCTCCTGGCTTAGCCTAGGAGAGCCCTCCGGAGAGCTGCAGGGCCAGCCTTTCCCCAGGAGCCTGTGAGAGCTATCACCGACCAGGGTCAGACCCAGCACCAGTGCCTGCACTGCAGGAGATGCGGGAAGAGGAAGGCATCAGGCTGCCGACTACGTGCGATGGCCAAGAGGCCAAGGAGATCCTTGGAAAGAGCTGCCTGAAGGAAGAGAGCATCACTACCCAAGGGTGCTGGATGGGAGCCCAGCTGTCTCCAGGGCAGCAGACCCAGCATCACCAAAGGGCGAAACAAAAGCCGTAAAAAAGCAAAAGGGACCAGAGACCCACCACACACCCCAGCAACTCGCAGGGCCTGCACAAGCAGTTTCCTCCTTCATCTGCAGTCAGCCTTCTGATTAAACAGGAGCTTAAAAATTATCCTAATGTAGCTCCTTTCAAACACAAACCACAGGGACCCCTCCTAATTGTGCCGCTCCTTTATCACTCGCAGCCTGAATACGAGGAAGCAGGTCCGTCAGCCGCCCTTGCACGGAGTTCCCAACCGGGCTGGAAGCACCGTGCTATCACAGCCATCCTGGCACTCACCTTCTGCCCTGGCCAGTAGCCCCCCAAGCACTCAACCAGCCAAGCAAACTGCCTTTGCCAAAGGACGTTTCCAAAGCCTAACCAAACACAGCAGAAAAGGGGAAACAAAAATCTGTCCTTCCACTCACGTGGACTTTACCACCTGCATCAGGAACATGGAAAGACTGGGGACTTCCAGTACCATCACCCCTCACCGTGTCTTATCTCCTCCCGTACCGCCTGTGAGTTTTTCATGGTAAGTGATCCCTGTTTGCCCTTGGAATAGTCTCCCTGAACCTCCAGCCACGCCATCATACTGCTGTACATGTCATTCTACCTCCCAGAGCCCGTGGGTCAGGACCTCACAGCTTTCTAGACCTGGGTGCAGAGGAGTCATTTCTAAGGAGAAATCCCACCCGGGGCTGCGTGCTGCACAGATGTATCCAAATGGAAATAAAGCACCCTTTGCCACAATAAAAAACAACAATGAAGTTCCCTGCAGCCCAGACTCATCTGCCCAACTGATCCACCCACCCCAAGAGGAAATGGAGCAGGGCCTGAGCTCTCCACAGCCAGGGCCAACCCCGCATCCACCCAACATCAGAGTAGGGTCCAGATGGATGCACAGGTAGCACCATCACACTACATAACGTCATTTTCCCCCCTCCTGCTTGCTGCCTAGGTAGAAGACACAGCTGCTCCCCCTGCCCGTAAGGAAAGCAGAGACCCCTGACCTTCTCCGCCGCATCCCCTCAGCCCCTCCGCAGCTTAAGCAGCCCAGGTGCGCAAATGTTACCCAATGCCCTCACCAGGCGGAAAGTAAATTCCACCGAACAGGGGAAATGCCAGCCGCAGTCAGGCCCCGGGATGTGCAAATAGCAGCTGGGGACCTTTGGGAGAGGAACAGCCCAGGTCCAGGCTCTCCTACTGATAATCCTTCTTGGGACGCCCCCTCCAGAAGCTCCTGTAGCAGAGGGAGGATGCTAATTTGACTATTTGAGGGAGTGCAAAAAAAAAAAAAAAAAATTAATTTAAGTGTTTGCTATTGTGCTAAATGACCTTTTCAGCCACTTGGGGACAGAATTGCACTGGGGGTTTGGAACAAGCTACAGCGGGCGCTGCTGCCTCCCTACTCGCATGCTCGATGTTTTGTGCCTCTGGATGCATTTAGGGGGTCTGTGCCCCCCTAGCCACCTCTGCCCACCCAGCAACAGAGCCAAAAAACATCCTCTTCAGAAAAATCTGCATGAAGCAGGGAGGAAGAAGCAGTCTGCTAAGAGCTTGCTGAGCAAAGCTCATCGGACAGTTTCATTTCACATCGCCAAAAGCATAAATCAGGGAATTGCTCCTTGGGTTTTTCTCCATTAGCAAAGTATATTGCAACTCCCCCTCTCACCGCTGATACCGATCGACACTTCCCATCTGCTGACCAGATCAAACAGCCAGGATTTTCCAGGGCAATATCATCTCTGCCGAAAACACCATTCCTGCCACCTGCTCCCCCCAGACACGCAACTGCACTGGGAGCAGGGCCGCGGCAGGCTCCTCGCTCTCGGCAGGCGCGTGCACAGCACAACGCAGCAGCCAGAAGCTTGATAAATTCAGATCAGAAATAAACACGTAGCTCCTTACAAAGCACCCTTCAAAACAGCCACCTCTATCAGGGTGGTGGAGCACATTCCACTGCCTGCAACTGGCCTACGCAAGACCCAGCACACAAACTGGAAAGCACAAACTTCACACAAAACATACTGGGGAGGCTGTGTCCTGTGCTATGAAGTCAGGATTGACAGCTGCAGCTCCTTCCAACTGATTTCTCTTTGCCTGTGAACTGCGTCTTTCATCTAGAAATTTGCAATAATCATATTGCAATATTTGCAATAATATTATTGCAGTAATAATTTTGCACATAAACTTCCCCCTCCCAAACAAAAAAAAGACTAAGTTAAAACATCTGCAACCCTCTAACATTAGAGCCTTAGAATTAAAAGCCAAATTCAAAGCTTAAAGACAGAGACTGATCCATCCAGAGGCTCCAGGTATTGTGCCATTTCTCATATTTTACCAGAGAATCACTGCAAAGATGGAAAAAAAAAAAAGGAAAAAAAAAAAAAAAAGAGAGGACTGCGTATAAACAAGCAAAGGTACACCCACCAGCAGCTTGTGTTCTGAAACACCAATGTTGAAATTAGAAAGGCACGTTTTGGAGACTTACGGGCAGATTCACTTTCATTTTGGCCCCAGCCTTGTGAATATCAAATATCAATGGAAACAGTCACACTGAATTAAGAGAGAAGAAATCCCCGTGCTGCAGGGATGTGTCTGGGATCAGGACCACTGGAGTTCGGAAAAGAGCAGTGACCAGTAACGAACACTTCGCAACTGGAAAGGTGTTTTTGCCGGTTAACCTGCCACCGCTAATTTTGCTAATTGACATCACTCTGGAATTTGAAAACGTTATAAAACTAGGAGAGAAACTTGATGATCTTCTCCTGGTAACGAGGACAGGCAGACCAGCCAGGCTGGCCCAAACATGGCGTTATAAAACACTGGCTGTGAAACTGAAAATGGAAGATGGAAATGATGAACTGAGTTTCTGGGCTTGCGCTTGGGTAGGAAAGAAAAATTCAGCCACCAGCATTAAGACAGGCTGATCCTACTTGCACAGGCAGCTCCGGTGGTTTTTCACCAAGGCTGAAGTAAAATGGTAAAGTTATCATTTTTGATTATTATGGCTCCTCACAGCACTGGCTGTTACAAGGGTTTTCAATTTATCAGTACTAAAAAAAAAAAAAAAATTAAAGTAGTTGGGGGTGGGAAACAGCTTAGGCCAAGTAAAAAAAAAACAACTATTTTGGGTATGGCTTCTCCTATAAATAAAATGCTGGGTAAGGAAAGGATGGTGAGAACGTGCTGCTCACTCAAGGTATCAGAAGGGATTTCTATTATCCACGCTGGTGACCTCCCCAAAAGACAGAAGCAGTGGCAGCACACCACGGCTCAGAAAGCACAGCAACCAGGCCAGGCAGCTTCCCCCGGCAGCCATCCCCTCCATCGCCTTCACCATCAGGAAAAGAAGCCGGTAAAGGTGGCTTTCTGTTGCAGCTTAAAAAAAAAAAAAAAAATACTAGGGCAGGGCTCACAAAGAGGAGATTAAATTCCACAGTGCTTTTTTTTGGTTATTATTTTTTTTTTAATCGACACAGTTGCAAACCAATTCCAGCCCAATCAATTCCCCAGCACCAGCAGAAAGCATCATCCGAGTCCCTCCCGAGCCCCGTCGCCGGCCTGACCACACCATGCTTTAATGTATTCAGCCCGCAGCTCCTAAGGCCACGGCTGCCTGTAATTTATCCCTATACCGCCCGCCACCTCGTATTATTTAAGTCACCGTGGGATGCAACACCTCCAAGCCAGTTTCCAGGAAAAGCCACCGGCACCCAGCCCTCCAAACCATAGTATTTGCTTTCAAACGGGGATCCCAGCAGATGCTCCCCAAAGGCAACATGGCGAGAGGAGACATCCCACTGGAAAACCCCCGATCCCGATGTCTCTGAGGCACGTCAGGGAGGTGATGGTCTGCAAAAGCGCCACATAGCACCCGCAAATATCCAGAGAGCCCAAAAGGTGAGGGCGCTCGCACAGCCCGGGCTCTGGTAGAAGGTATTGCATGGCAGTCGGTACCCGTCGGCAGCACGGGGGTGCCACGTGTGACCCCAATGTTGGGGCCTGGCACTGTTCACAAACAGCTTCACCCGCCACACTCGCCAGTGGGAACACTCGCCAGTCCAAGAGGACCAGGATCATCTCTGGGTGGATGTTTGGGAACAGCAAAGTATGCAGATTGAGGTTGGTTTATTAGATTATGGGCAGCCCCACGCAAATAGGGGCATATTGATCCGGTCTGCAAACACCTGGCTGGGAATACAAGCAGCCCCTGAGTCTACAGAAGCTGCTGGAGATTATTAACCAGATCCATCGCTGTAAATCACATTACCTCCTTCCAAACCCCAACCCAGCACCAAGTCCCTCTGTGCTAGGCGCCGTACAGCATACATCCTTGCAGCGCAAGGGAGCATCACTTCTCCCTGCCTGGCACCCAAAAGCCCAAAGGTTCAGCCCAAAAGCGTGGAGCCCAACAGAGGCGCCCTGCTCTGGTGTCTGCGGAGCCAGGGCTACACAGCCTGCCACCCCCACAGCAATCCCTGAAAGAGAGCAAAGCACGTGTCACCAGGAGGATGAAACTGTATAGGAAAACTGCCACAGGAACGCAAGGTGGAGTGGGGAAAAAAAAAATAAAATCAGAAAAGGTGGAAAAAAATAAAATATCATGCCTCCAGACACAAACTCACCCCCTGCTCCCCACCTAGTATTTTGCACCAGCTGCAAACGTGGCAAACCACCCCTCTACTGCACGGAGCTAATAGCACAGGCTCTCCAAAGCACCTCAACTCCAAGTGCAGGAAGGAGGAAAATACTATTAAAATGCTTAACAGCACATTTCCAAGAGATCACAAAACCCTTTGCAGAGCGTCATTAGCAGAGAAAGCAGCAGCTCCCGGATTGAAGGAGGAACTGGGAAATGAGGTGCTGAGCCAAAGGCAGAGGAGGAATCCCATATTCCTCCCTTCTCCCCATTAAAATCCCCAGCTCTGATTTAGCAGGAGTGCCATCAGCAGCATAGCCTAGTCTATCTCACCACAAACGAAACCGTTTACGTTTAAACTACCACTCTGCTCCCCTAAAGAATTGCTGCATGCAGTAATTTCCTTATGGCGGGAGGGGGAAAGAAAAAAAAAAAAAAGCCATGATGAAATTGTCTTAGAGTTTCTCTGTGTTTTGTTTACAGCTGCTGCCCTCCAATGCAGGGCCGGCATGCAGCGCGCAAGCCTGCTAAGAGGAATAAATCTAGCATTTGAGATCATTTAGAAAACCTCTGCTCACAGACAGTCGGTGCTCAGAGAAGGAAATCCCTTTGCAGGTCTCAAATAAGGGAACTTGAACCATTTTTCCCTGGAGAAATTTAGGCCTGAAAGATCTTCCGAGTTTCTTGTTTGGAGCTACAAGGCCCAATAACAAGATCTCTTTCCCTGGACTCACCCACAACACTTTGACTGCTGCCAAAACCATTTGGAGGCAAGGGGAGATGGAGCAGAGAGATCCGTGGCAGCGGGGAAGACACCCAACACGTTCACATAAGAGGATGTTCCAGTTAGCTGTTATTTACGCACACTCTGGGTTAATACAGATATTTTCCGGCGTGCATTAATGGAGCACGAAGACTCCTTCTCCCCTGCGCCTTGCCCAGTGCTGTCAGCAGGCAGCATCCAAAGAGCGAGCTGCCAGCACGGCACCTTCCCGGCACCCTCCTTCCCCGGACACACGCACCCAATGGCCACTGCTACCCAAACCCTGCTACCAGGGGAAACTGGTGCAAGCAAAGGCTGGGAGAATTGGAAAGGTGGGATCTGGGGCAGGACAATGAGCTCATCCATCCCCCAGGAGCAAAGAGACGGGGCAGGGAGTGACGGGATCCAGCAGACCCTTCAAGACTGTCCACAGCAATCACAGCAAAGTTCACTCAGCATCAAGCATACAAGCCTTGAGAGAAAAGCAAATAGGTTTGCTCCTGTTCTCCCCAAATTGTGGGGAGTCCTTCAGGAGCGATAACGTCGTGCTGGAGCCCGGCCTGGTTTCTCCGCTTTGCCGGCAGGGCTGAGGGGGAGGAGGTGGGAGGAAGAGCCCGCTGGCAGCCCCGTGCTCCCCACCTCCTCCCCTGGAGGATTGCAGGAGGCCAATTTTGATTAAACTAATTAAGCCTGCTCTGTTAGAAGAGCTCCAACCACATGGTACCAGTGGAGAGGAAGAAAATATAAAATTGAAAAGGAAAGAGAGAAATCTTCCTGCGAGCACACTCCTCTGAAGTGATCGATCCCCACAGATAATGCCGCACTGGAAGAGGAAGCCCAGAGAAGGGACTTGCTGCAGCATCACAGGTCGAACCCTGAAGACCCTGTACCCTGGAGAAGGCTGCAGCTCCTTCCAGCCACCGGGACACATCCCTTTCCCTATCAGGGTGACTGGTTTCCATCCCTTCCTGGTCAATTCCCAGAGGTGGCTGCTCCTCTCGCAGCAATACAGCCCTCCACCAAGCCAAGGTCCCCCAGACGCTGTGTTCCCTCCCAAACCATCCCTATCTTCCAGCCCCTTGCATGTTCCCTTCTCTCCTTTCACTTGAAGGCATCAGGTTTCTGGAAGCAATTAAATTGCTAGCTGCAAAGCAGCTTCCTTGGGCAGCGCTGGCTGGAGGCCCCGCTCTCCCAAAATGTTTCGCTCTCCCCCTGGGCAGCCAGACCAGGGACCTGGCAGACCCTGCCCCTGTGGACCCCTGCCCCTACAGGGAGCCTGCTCAGCTGGCAGAGACAAGCATCGCTTTTGCCTTCAAAGCCTTTCAACTGGAGGGGAGGGAAGGGAAAAAAAATGGAGAAAAAAAAAAAAAAAAAAAAAAAAAA
>WHYT01013108.1:0-68346 GCA_009806455.1 Tetrax tetrax
CAGCCCATTGTGAAGAATGAACTTTTCTTGTGAGAGAAACAGCTGCAAACACCAAGGTCAGTGAAGGAGGGGGAGGAGTAATGTGGCTCCTGGCCAAGATTCCCCTGCAGCCTGTGGTGATGACCATGGTGGAGCAGGTTGTCCCCCTGCAGCCCATGGAGGTCCACGGAGGAGCAGAGATCCACTTGGAGCTTGGAGCCCGTGAAAGACCCCACACCGGGGGAGGTGGATGCCTGAATGTGGCTGTGGCCTGTGGAGGGCCCGCTGGGACAGCCATTCTGGAGAGACTGCACTCCGTGGAAGAGATAACCTGCGCCGGAGCAGTTTAATGAAGGACTGTGGCGTATGGGTGGGACCCCACACTGGAGCAGGGGAGGGATGTGAGGAGTTCTTCCCCCAACTGTGAAGCAGCGGCGTAAAACAACGCGTAATGGACTGACCGCGACCCCCATTCCCTCTTCCCCCCTGTGCCGCTCGGGGGGGGAAGGTAGATCATGTTAAGCTTGGGAAGTGGGAGGGGTGGAGGAGGTTATCTTGTTTTTCTGTCTCATTATCCTGCTAGTTGTAGTAATAAATGAATAGTTTTTCCCCAAGTCGAGTCTTTTTGTCCGTGACGGTAAGGATTTCTCCCTGTCCTTATCTCAAACCTCGAGTCGTTTTTTCTTAAATTATCTCTCTTCTCTTAAATTATCTCTCCCTATTCTCTCGGAGGGTGGGGGGAGTGAGAGAGAGACTGCGTAGTCTGGTCCGGATCGGGGCTAAACTACGACAAAAACTTAGAAGCAGAAACAGTATATGAGCCCTTTGATTTTGTTTTTTTTCTGTGTGTGTGTGTGATGTACAAATTCAGCAATGACAGAGTCAAAAAGACAGACTTTTTTAATATTCTTCACAAAAGCTGGTTTTATTTGGGCTCTTGTACATTATCAGTGTTTTGACTGGTAATGTCTATGCTCATTGTATAATGAAATGTCTCATCCAGGCACCTCCATAAATGTAAAAGCCCAGTAAATTAAGTCCAGTATTTTTCCAGCTTTGCATCGGCAGGGGGAACGCTGCACATATTTGAATTTAAACTGGGTGACAGGACAAGAGATAAGCTTTATTACATGGCAAACATCAGCAACAGGATTGGCATAAAAGACAAATTTTAATTGCAAAAATATACCAACAATGTCATATAAAGACATCACTACAGTTCATATGTGGGTGTACTGAATAGTGACTATGTGCTGAATTTGTCAGATTGTTTCAGGGGAAAAACAAAACAAACAAACAAACAAAAAGGTTAGAACTTTTGTACTGATCCTTTCAAAACAATTGTCTGTTTTTTTTTTCTCTCTCATTTTTCAGATGTACTTACACGGAATTTTAAAAAATAATGTCTGTTCCTTGCAAATACTTCCTTTTGTCCCTTTGAAATACGCAAAACACTTAATTTCAGATAGAACAAGCTGTTTTGTTTGAAGAAAGAGAACATTGGAAGGAAGAGGCTTGTATTAGCATGGAGAACAAATATTGGTGTTATAACCTGGACCAACACATTTGCATTGTGTTTTAGTTTGATTACCCACATTGTCTTCTCATTAGCACTAGCAACATCTGAATAGCTGAGTTGCAATCTCTTCATCTATCGGTCATGAAAATCACTGGGGTGAGCTGCAATCAGCGCACAGTCACCATGTGACCAGGGCCAGGGTGAGAAAGGAAATATCCACATTGCTTCCTTGCAGTACTTCAGGTTACAATACTGCAGGTGGACAGCTGAGGCCGCTGCTGATGGTGACTTTGTCCTGATTGCCTCACACAGGGTCAAGTTCACCCTTGCAGGAAAGATTAGTCCTACCTCAAGAGTAGCTCAGCATGTGAGAGAGGATGGGCTTCCTGGTAAACAGGTAAGTGAGGGAAAGGAGAAAACAGAGCAAGACTCTCATCTAGGAGTGAGGTTGAAACAAGAACAGGGAGCAACAACAGAGCTGAAACACAACAAACTTTATCCAAAGGGACCATTGAGACCACCCAGGAAGCAGCTGGTCTAAGTGCCTGAGAGGACTCCGTGAGGTGAGGAGATCTTTACAGACTTCATTCCAGTTCATACAGAACATTTTCAGAACATCTCATTTATTTTCTAATAACACTTTTACTTTGGAAAAGTAACCTGCTTTTGTTTGCTTTGGTGTGCTACATGAGGAACACAATGGTTTCTGAGGTGAGTTTCTTGAAATACAAATCATCAGCAGGTGGAAAAGAACTGCCCTCTGACAAGCATGTGTGAGAGCCAAAAAGAAGCTAGAAAAGCTCATGGAGCATTAGTCAAGACAAGAAACATAACCAGAGGTCAAGATGCCGTTAAGAGGAGCAGAAACAGCTTCACCTTTACATCTTCACTCAACTTGATGGTAACAGATAGGGTGCTTTTTTGAAAGCATCCATAAAGTTAGCTCACAATCCCCCACTCCAAAATCGCTGGAAAGGAAAATAAGTTATTTGAGGATGAGATTGTTGCCTAACCAGTTATTTCCAGCGGGACACATGCATGGCACTTCATGAAGAAGGTAACAGCTTGGAAAATGCCTAAGACGTTAGGTCTGAATCCTCTAGCTCTTTCTTACACAAACCAAATTATCTAATAAACATAGTTCATTGCTCTTAAAATTTAATGGAGTTTAGCTTTCACACCGTCCTTTTAAATTTTTTTATTAATGAAATAAAACAACTTGTGCTTTATCTTCCAGTAGAAGAACTTCAAAATTCAGTTGTAGCAAATGTCCAAAAGTTCACTCTGTCTGTCAAAGCACCTGAATATATTCAAAGCTGTAGTGGAAAACAGACTTTTTATACAGTGTCCAGTATGTTGTGACTCCAGCTAGGTTGGAAATTTTCTCATGGCAATTTGATACATCTCTGCATCTATCTGGGAAAATATATTCGAAAAAGACACAACAAAGTTATTTTAATATTATATTAAGGTTCACCTCATGCTGAGGGTTTTCACAGTGGTTTACAAGCCACCTATCCCAAATGTAAAATTAAGTTTCCAATCTGCCTCTGCTCAATCTGTTAATTTTTGTCGAAGTTGAATGCATGTGTTCTTTTATGCAAATAGATGTCTATCTTGACTATTTTGTACATTTGCCCTTGCAAATGGGCATATTTGAGTTTCAATATGGTAATTTCCTTCTAAAGAAAATATGGTGTAGGCAGATAATGGAACTGAATAATGTGCTTTTTCCATTTCTAACTTCTAGGATTCCATACATGTGCAAATTAGAGATCATTTGAGGAGAAACATTTGCAATATTTTAATTAATTTGATGGGTTAAAACACAAGAATAGTGGGGCATGTCTAGGAAAGTTAAATGCTCTCACCAGCAGTGCAAGTTTCTAACAGATTATTGTCCCCACTGGTCCCATAAATAAATAAATAATAATAAGTCATATTGTTTCATGGGCTCAAAACATATTTGGCATTATACAAAGCATGTAAATAAAGATAGCCCCTGCCACACAGAATAATTATCCTCCAATTGTGTATTCTGATTCCTGTCTCTGTGGTGCTGTGCTTGCCTGAAGGATCTAAGAGCTCTTTTGATAGAGCCACCATTTTTTTTCTTTTCCCCACTTTTCCCTGTTTTGTTGGTCTTTTCCACTGTTAAGCCCTGGTCTGGTGAAGCTTTCAGCTGCTTCTACTACAACTACATCAGTATTTTCCTCTGTAACAGTCCCCACCTACCAGGTAACATTCTAGAGCTCGTCTACAAAGCCACTGACCCCTCTTCAGTTAAATTGTAAACGAGTGCATAATCTGCAACTCGTTTGTGAAGCTCTACTAAACAGAAGAGTTGTTAAATAAAATAAAAGCTAAATAAATAAATAAGATAAAACAAATGTGATTTCGATATCATAAACGTAAAAGCACGTCATTTTTGAAGTCATCATTAAAGCCAAAGACTTGTATAACGTGAAACACAAATGCCGCAGAAATGAGTGAGTGGAATTTGTTTCAAATACTGTTACACACTCTAGCAAAAGAGATTGAACAAAATGGGTACAGTGAGGTTCTCTTAAGCCAGGAAGGGATGAAAGGCTCAGACTCCTCACACACACTGCAGGCGAGATGAAAGGGATAGGCTAAAGTTTTACGCCGGAGTATCTCTATTCCATCTGAAATCTGATGTTAAGCTGTCCTGAAGTAACAAAAATGAAACAAGTCTTTTCCTATACAAAGTCCCAGAATATATTTAATCTAAGTCTTCATATGTAATTGTGATTCTCTGTTTTCACAGCCTTGTATTTACTTCTTGTGAATTCCCTGTACAGCCTCACGGTTGATTCTCCTATTCAGCTGCCATCAAATAGCACATCATGACATTGCACAGTTGCTCTACTAAAAGAGAAAAAAAAAAAAAAGAGTCTTTTAGCAAGGAAACTTAATAAGATTTGTCCCAAAGAAACACACAGTTTCTTAACTTCCAAGCAAGTAACAGACTGCCCCAGACTCTAGCAGCCCAGTGCATCCACTTCTGCTCTTCACCAGGCAGCCTTTAAGAACTACTGTTCTACAGCAAGTAAATTGAGTAGGCTTCCTTAAACAACTTGAAAATTAGCGAAAATAAAAGCATAGCTCCAATTAAGAAATTTAGAATTCAATTGCAGTTAACTGAAATGAACTTCAAGGGGTTACAAGTTCAGATGTTGTTTTATTGCAGATCATATTTACAGTTTCACCTCAACATGGAGTAAATCTGTTCTATTACAATGATTCCATGTGGTAAAGACAATAAACATGATTACTAGGTAGTGCTGGAACTAAAATCCTCCTCATTTTAGGCTGCTGCAGGTAAGTTCCTTTCCTCCTTTCTTGTATATCAGCTAGTGGGAAAGGAAGGCAAGTAAATATATACATATAGGAGTTCCATACCACAATTCCACATACAGCACACACATAAAATCCTATGTGAAATCAGAAGGTTTAAGTTCTCAAAAATAAGAGATACCAAAATTCAAGTTCCCCCCATAATGTAATTTAGACATCTTGTTCAGAATCATAATGATAGTCTTCAGTTACAAACCCCTTGTTTAACTTGACAAATCCTATAAGTTTTCTCTCTAACAGATATTCATTTCACATCAGTTAGTTCCAGCACTGCAGTTAGAAACTTAAAAAGGAAAAAATCACCTACAGGTTACGAGAAAAGAAAAATGTAATTTTACCAATATTAAAAGTAGATAAACACAGTTTCTTTGTGAGTACCTCCCAGGCAGACCTGTATCTCCCCACTTCTGTTTCTGTCATGTCTGCTTCTGATTTCTTTTGGTCCATCTGGGGATTAATTGCTGCTGTTGCAGCAAAACAGCATCATCTGGAGTTGGGAACAATCTAAGCATCAGCTTGTGTTTTGCTGTGAGTACAATCAACTTATCAAGTAAGACAGCAAGAACGACAAATTTTTCTCGTGGAAGGTGACTATGTCTTTTCAGGTATATGAGTCTTTGTGGAGAACAAGTGCTACTTTGTACTGCTTTTTTTGGTGTTTCTAAGGGATATTTACTCAATATATTTAAGATATGAAACAACCCACAGGGGAATGGAATCAAATATAACACTGTATGCATAAACCACAAAAAGTACTGATTAGAGAGAGAAAAAAAAAATGTTTGATCAGATTGAAAAATGTACTATGAAACTGCAGAGATCTGAATTTTTTAAAGGCTTATTATCATATTGCTGTGCTCAGGGAAATGACTGCACATCAGTATACATTTTAATTAAAGCATAAAGTTTTAAAACTATATTCTATTGAGTTCTTACTCAGCATACCCAGAGAGCTCCCCTCCTTTCTTGATAAAACACGTGATTTTACTGACCTGGAAACGTATATTTTTCTAGCAATTGCAAACAGCTATCCAATAAAAGTGACATCAAATATGAAATGTCTGTCCAGATTTATATAATGTATTTAGATGTTTTGTATATTTACTTTAGAGTCCCTATAATGCTACTTGATTATTGATAGGCATATTTGAAATTGATTTTGAAACTATGAAGTCAAGCCTAATGCCTTAATCATTGCAAGATTAAGACCTACAGTAAAAAAAGTATGTTCCAACGAATACAGACATTTGAGGGTGTTCACACCAATGAATATGGAGGAGGAATTAATTAATTTGTTTTCCCATTTGAAATGAAATAGCAAATCCTGTCTATATCATTGATGTTTTCCCAAAACTTCTGAACACGAAAGTTCATGCAATCCTCTCAAACTCATACATTTTCCCTTCTCTTGTCCATCAAAATTTCAGTAATTCAGTCAGGCATCAAGAAGATTCTTTACACAATAATTTGTCCAATACAAGTAACAAACTGAGGGTATGGAGATATGCGTTTGATCATCCATGAATAACTGATAGTCTGTCATGTTTCCATATAGCTAACTTCACATAGTTTACAAATTGTTTCACACAAGCTTTCTTTTCAAGGGAAAAAGAAGAGAAATATTACCCAGATGAAGTGGTTTGCCATGACCATTTTACTCAAGTACATGAAATCCAGTTTGACAAGATTTGGAAGAATCCTGTTCTACGTCCTTTGGTTTTGATTTTTGGGGGTTTGGTTTTTTGTGTGTTTGTTTGTTTGTTTGTTTGTTTTTTCCCCTTTGAGCTATTAAAAAAAAAAAAAAGAAGTGGAAATCTGGGATCACTTTTTTTTTCCTGGAACCACCCATTGCTATCTCAGATGTCTGAGGTGGAGTAGGTACAGATGTCTTGGTTGCCCTTAGTCAGTTCAGAGCTCCCTGCCTCAGACAGGCAACACTGTCATTTGAGGACTTTCTTCAAGTGTATTTGTGAACAGGTGGAGTGGGACTGGACCCAGTGTTTTCACCACTGAAGTTTTTACAGCTAATTTCTTCATGATTTGTTTCAGTCCTGGCAGGGGTTAGGGGAAGAAATATCTAAATTTGTGTTAAACTCAGTCAAAGTAAAAATACATAATGTTAAAACACTCGGGTATGCTAGGATACAAAGTTTGAAGACTAACATATTTTTAGAGATTAAAAATTATTATTTTACTATGTGATTTTCACTCAAATATTGTAGGGAGATGTCCTCCCTAGTGTCTGAGGGACGTTTGTACTGTATTCCTCACTTCTCATGTCCAAGATCATGACTTGGTCATGGCCTACGTCCACATAAGACATGACTGGGTTGTTCATCCTTCTCTCCATTCTTCAGTGGTGAGTTTTCCATGGAACAAAATGGACCATTGGAGCTGGTGAGAAAGTATGCCGTGATGCAAGATCCCCAGTCCAAATGATGAAGACACAAAGACTACATGAATGGCACTCGCTGCATTGTGTTTCTCCTGCTCACATAGGAAAGCAACTCATCTTTCTACTGCTACTCATCACTATATGTGCTTAAATTAATTTAGCACTGCCATACTGGTCTATAAAATTCCCTGATGTGCCCAGTTGCGTCTCCTTTTTTTCAGATGAGTGCCTTGACTATTTTACTATAATTTTGTACATTCATACTGCATCCTCTTCAGTAACTCTTGAATCCTTTGGTAATATAATGCCTGAGACCTGCCCTACATATGCAAATACATGACCTTATGAAGCAGGAGGTAGGCATATGGTCCTCACTGTTTCTCCCCAACTGTTAAGCTGGGGTATTCTGGCAGTAGCTTCATTTCAAAATAGTGACTGCTGCATCTTCTGGAGGAGGCAACCAAATGAGCAGTGAAAATAGATAGTCATGAGTAACCTGGAGGCTGAAGTGTTTCTGGAACTTTTTTTTTGAATAGTTTTAGAGAACGAATACATCAGTTTCCTCCAGCATTGTTGCTAATGATGGGAAAAATGGATAAGATCCCTTAGAAGAAATTGTTTAGTGTGAACAGTTTACACAATTATGCACAATTACGTTTGGCACCATTTTGGACAAACTTATTCTCTGCTTTTACTTTAATTGTACTTAAACTTCACTTTCCAATCTGTTATATACCACGGAGGTATATGGAGGAGGAAGAAAGGAGAATGAGATGAGACACTTTTCAGAAATCTTTTTCATATCAGCATACAGAATAGCAATCTTGAAAATAATTCTTTTATTCCAAAGCAATGGAGTTGCTGGCCTTGAAGGAAAGAAAAAGTCTAAAAAACAAGTAAAGAGAGTGTACCTTCCCTCTAACGTCTTACAGACCATGAGAAAGGACTGTGTGAACACTGATATAGTGCCTCAGTGTAATAATCTTAAGTTTCTTACTGATGAGAATTTTGTACTGGTGTTGCCAGGCGTTCTGGTGCAGGTTTGACAGAGGATATGGAGGGCACCGTGGCATCCTCGTGAGTAGGCTGAGGATAAGCTATAAGTTTAGGAAGAAACAGTAGATTTGTCAGCTTCTTTCTCTACTGCAGCCTGTACAGGCTGTTCATCATTTGTCTTCTTCAGGATGTGCAGCACTCACTCTCGTGTCTGCACTGTTTTCTGCCTTTCTGCTTCCACAAGGAGGGTTTTCACATCATTCAGGTCTCCTGGAGGAAAAAAAAGAGAACAGAGAAAGGAGGAAAGATAGTTATTTCCTTTGATACTTACTATCTGCAGCAAGAATAAGAGAAAAGAGCCTAAAACAGATGCTCTGATTCAGGCCCTGATCCTCACTTGGTGGCTGCTGACCTAACCATACTGAAATCAACCATGTGCCAAACTGCATGGACTTACATACTCATACCTAGTAATTGAATCCTGAACCCTGGAAAGGGCTGATCTGCAGCTGAGGTGGGGGTTGTCAAAGATTTGTTCATTATTTTTCGTTTAGATAATAGCATAGCATTTCCACAGCACCATACATATTCAAAGCAGTGTCCAAACAGGAACTGTTTAATTAATTCTTACAATACCCCCTATGAAGTAAAGTAAGTTAATGGGAGTTCACAGGCTCTCAGGATTGATTAGAGCAGGCAAGCAAGGAAGTGTTTTGCTCGGATTGATGATGTGAATGGGTAGATGAATGAAGTGGGAGGGAAGGATTTGGCTTTTATACAGCTCTCAAGTTTACAAGACAAAGTCATTAAGGAATTGAAACAACTGTCATCAGCATTCAAATTTAAGCTGTCCGTTAAGAGGGACTCACGTTATATTTGGATTTTTTGATTCTTGGTGAAAGTATAATATTTGTTTTTCATCAGAGTTAGTGCTGTTATGTTTTAATGACATTCACATGACCTTATTCCCAAACATAATGTTCTGTTCATCACATGGGCAGCAGGCTGTGATGCTGTTAACTATTCTTTCTTTTCTCTTCAGCAGCTTTCAGGCAAAATAGTAGCAAAGTTGCTATCACTCAACAGTGGTGATGAGGTTTTGAATGAGCTATGACATTTTAATTGGTGTCCATCATTAAAATGAAATAAAAAGGAAAAGGAAAAGCATCAATACAAAGGAAAGGAAGAGAAATGATGGTGATGATGATATAAAATAAGCATGGCATGAATGAAGGACAAACAATGACACAAAGTAAAAGGATAATTTCCCTTCTCGTCGTAGATTTTCTTCAGTTACAGTCTATTAACTTAGCTCAAGTGCTTAAGAGCATATAAAGGATCCATACAAAAGACACAAGTAATGGGCCTCCTGAAATGATTGAAATACTAGTAAAAGTAAAGCTAGGTCAAACTTAGTTTTTGACTACAGTCACTTCCCACTCAGCAGCCAAGAATTATGTGACATTGGCTCCTTTTCTCCAGCTGGACTGAGCGTCGCATTCAGAATTGTAAGAGCTGACTATTATTCATGGATGTAGGGGGGAAAAGTGAGTGGGTAAGATGCTTTTAAGAAGCAGCCTGCTGGGAAATATTGCATTAGACTTTCTTAGAGAGCTCTTCAGCAGCTGAAACCCATGATGGGAGAAAAGACAGAGGGGAACCTGTAAGATCAGTATATTTAAAGAATGTTCTTCCCAGCTTAAAACCTGACTCCACAGATAAGTGATTTGTTTAAGGAACTGTGAAGATCTGGCTCCTGCTTTTCTCCCCTAGTTTCCTTTTCAAGGATATTTTTTTTTTTTTTTAGTGTAGAGGTTACTTAGTAACTCAAATAACCTCTCCAAATAAAAATGATGGAAGGTTGTTTTTTTCTATTTGAAGAAATTGCCTGAAGCAAAGCATTTCTTGTCTTGTTTGAAACTCGTATGCACATTAAATTGCTGACACTCTCTTCATTTTTTTTAATTCAATCCATGCTGTTTTCTATTTCTGTTTCTTTTTTTCTTACCTGAATCACACCATTTACAAAAATCCATTAGCAGACAATTTTTGATAGTCTTTAGTTTCTGCTACTTCGGCAAAAAAATCTCTCTCAAGTTATTTTCACCTCTTGCAGCTTAAAACTGGTGGTTACTATTTTCTGGAATCCTATAGCACAGAAAATAAATCCCCTCAAAATAAGAATATGTTTATGCATTATGGAAATATTTAAACAAGATATTGGTAGATGTGTACCTAAGTTTTGTGAGATGAGAGCTGAAGTGTAACAGAGCATTTCCTGTGTCTGATTCTCTGTTGTGTTGGTTTTTCAGATGTCAGAAGGCACAACACAGTTGAAATGGTACTGCATTAGAGGATAACAAGTGAGACTTGCTTTGGACACATGGAAACCACTGCAAAGGTGCAGTCTAACAGATCAAATTTCTTTTCTTTCCCTGAGAGCTGAATTCTGGTCCCATGAAAGATTGGGTCATGTTCTCCATCTTCCCACACAAAAGGACATGGAAAACTTTTTAATCTTTGGAAGTGCTTTCACCTGGAGAAAGGAGGGGTCAAATAAGGATCTGCATCCCCTTCTAAGAGTGTCGCAGGGGAGGAAATGGGTACACTGTGCACAAACTTAGCTTCTCTTCAGTACATTTCAGCTTTTCAGAGGATGTGTTATGTGCAATGTCCCCTACTTGCATTTTTGAATCAGAAAAATCTGATGGAAAAAGTATCAATGTCTTGATCTGATCTAGGAACCTGAGCACAAGTCTTACAAGGAGCGGCTGAGGGAACTGGGAGTTTTTAGTCTAGAGAAGAGGAGGGTGAAGGGAGACCTCATTGCTCTCTACAACTACCTGGAAGGAGATTGTAGGGAGGTGGGTGCTGGTCTCTTCTCCCAAGTAACTAGTGATAGGACGAGATGAAATGGCCTCAAGTTGCTATGGTGTAGGTTTAGATCTGATATTAGGAAAAATTTCTTTACTGAAAGAGTGGTCAGGCACTGGAACTGGCTGCCCAAGGAAGTGGTGGAGTCACCATCCCTGGAGGTGTTCAAAGAACAAGTAGATGTGGCACTTCTGGACATGGTTTAGCAGACATGGTGGTGTTAGGTTGATGGTTGGGCTTGAGGATCTTAGAGGTCTTTTCCAAACTTAAAGATTCTATGATTCTATAATCTTAGAGGACAATCCATCCCATCTCATTTAAATTAGATTAATCTTACCTCAAACCCCACCATTTTCTCTCCACTGATTATAACAGAAGCCTAGGCTATTTAGCTTAGATGTAGACATCTACCTAGTAGATATACAGGACTTCATTCAATAACCTTCATTCAATCCACTCATAAATTAATTCAATGTAGGTGTCTAGTGCTACCTGAGATTCCCAGGGTATATAACATATGTGGCACATGGCTGCCACAGGACTTATGAGAGAGAAACAAGTATCAGGTGAGATAGTCTAAGGCATCTCAGCAGTTTATCCCTGGAAACCTATGTGGAGCAACTGAACCAAGACCCATGTTCACATGATTTCATAGTTTGATGTTCTCTGTGTTCTTCAATAGTGTTCTGGCAGTAACTGCAAACACACTACAGAAGAGACTCAATAGTCAAAACAGCAGTAATTACCTTTCAAAACCCAAATGCACACCCTCTCTTTAAGGTGAGATTCACTTGCCTACACCTAAAGGTGCTGATTGTTATTTTAGGCACCACAGGATACCTGCTCAGCCTCCATCAGAAGCGATCAAGTGTCCAAGTCCTGCATTGTACCTCCCAGCTCCATGTAGGCATTTTTGATGCCCTTGGGCCCTTGCCCTTTGGGTCATGGAATGCCTGTATGAGACAACCAAACCCTCCCTAGTTACTGCAGAGCTCTGAACTCCCTTAGCTGTGCAAAATGAAAGAAAAAACATCCTGGCATTCATAACACCTGCAATATGGAAATATTGAAGAATCTTGTTTGAAAAATTTGTTTGGTCCGAGTGAAAAAAAACCATCAAAATTTCTCCCCAAAAAATACTAAGGTTGTTAAATATATTCTCATCTGAATAACAGGGGAAAGAAAAAACACAAAAACTGGAAGAGAATAGCTTATTACTGCCAAAGAGAAAAAGTAGACTTTAAAGGCACAGAGAAACAGCAGCTCTGTCTAATATTGATCTGCTATAAGGAGGTTTTCTTCTTAATTGTTTTCTTTGTCCATGTTTGTTCTAATCTTCTGTAGCTTTTACAGAAATTTCCTTTTCTATATTTTACTTTTACTCTACTAAACTCAATCATTACCGTGCCTAGTTTAAGGAACAGAAATTAAGCTTGATACAGACTACTCAGGTGCAGCCACTATTTGCAAAAGATCAGGAGCAACATATATGATTATAAAGTAAGTATACGAGCAGTTTCCTATTACAATTTAATGGACCTGACAAGTACACTGTACTGTACAGGGTGAGGGCAATTTATTTACGTACAAAGCGTGGAAATGCAGAGGCTCAGACTGTATTGCAAATATATATATATATACTTTTTATCAAGTAAAAAATAAGGCCAGGTGATGTATTTGAAGCTTTCAAGTATTGTAATACTATCAGAATTCTTGAGCAAGCATCATCAAACGTAAAGAGATTTGAAGATTGCCTTTCACTGCTTTCTACTCATTAGTTCAATGAAAGGTTTGTTGCCCAAACTAAAAAGAGCTCGGTGCCACTGCCGAGCTTTAAGGGTGTAACTGTAGAACTGGGCAGAGTATGTTCCTTAAATGTTTCATTTCTATTTAATTCAAATCAAAGCAAAGAAAAACCTCCTTGCAGACACACAAGTATGCATGACACTTTCACATTCTTTGAGACTCTCATTAAAATCAACGTTCTTCCAGGCTTCCACAGAGGAACGTGCTTTCATGGCATTTCATTGAGTTGTAATGTTAATAAATGAAAAATGAAAATAGATATGTTGCTCTTACTGGATACAGCATTGTGCCTTTTTCAATAGTGGCTCAAAAGCTTGTCTTTAGGCAGCAGCCACTGCACAGCAGAGAGGGCACTAACACCAGTGTATACCTGCACAAAGCTTTGCTAAGCTGGTTTTCAGCTTCAGAGCAATGCTTTTCAGGAATTCATAAATACAGTGACTCCTTGTGCCCAATTATGTGATAACTGCAAGAGAAAACCAACAGTAAATGATCCCAGGAAGATGCATGGAAACTTGTCTGCCCTGTTACGGTGATTTCATGTTTTTCTGGAGTATGTCTCATGCTCCTATGGGATTTAGCAATAATACCAGTTTTTCAGCCTGTAGCATTAAAATGCCAACAGTGCTAGAGACAGAGAGAAAAAAGAGGGTATACCACAGCTTTGCCTAACTTTGTGTAGAGATCATTTCGATGAGATACATTAGAACAATAATATATCTGACCAAAACCAAATTCCAGCATATTGCTCTGGACTGTTCTAGCCCGCTATGATTTATAGCTTTAATGTATCTAAAGCTTTTTTTCCAGTGTGAATAATGCAAATCTTAGAGCAAGGAGAATTTGCAAGTGAAACTGTTTATAAGCAAAAATGAACTGATCTAATTTTAGTTATCCAAGATAAGATAAAAATAAATATGATCTCACTGAAGCGTAAAGCCAAAGAGCAGCAATTTCTGTCTATGGTGAAAGTTTGTAGTCTATTCACCAAATGATACACAACCCAGTTACCATTAGAGGGAAACAAATCACCCTTCTGCACTGGTGGCATAGTCAGATGAGTATTGTTCTTTTTAACACTGTAACACCCTTTTAGAAACTGAGATTACAAAATGTTTTTGCTCATAAAGTATATTCTGAGGCTGAACAGTTTTTCCAACTACAGCCTCAGAATAATTTTAAGAAAACAGTAGAAAATATAGTCTTATCCTAAAGTCCCCTTGCTAGATCAGTATAATACACTCTTTTCACACTCATTGCAGTATGAGAAACGCATTTTGCAGAGCACTGTCATTTCAAATCAGTATTGTCTTCCTTTGGGATGCATGCAGTGAAAAAGTAACTTGAGAGAGTTACAAATTTATTTCATTAGTCAAAGGTTAACTATAGATTTTAGAAATAAATACATCTCTTTTGTCTGTTTTTTTTTTTTCTGATGAAGACTTTGTCTTTTATGAAAATTGTAACCAGTACATCTGGGTAGTTTAGAAAACTTACTGATTTATAACAGGTTATAAATGACTCAATTTCCTTTAAAATGCATGACACATCCAGATGTAAACAACTTCTCTGGCAAACTCAAAAGAGAAATGCAAAAGGTGCTTACATTGCCAGCCTCAAAGAAGACACCTTTATAGAGGCAATGACTTCATGTGGGCAATGCCTTTCCAAGTCAAAATCTCCTGACAGAATCACACCAATGTATTAGCATTTGATCTACAACTTTACTTACTTTTTTTTTTTACTTTGTATTTTTTTTTTACTTTGCATTATTTGATTAATAATCTAGCAGAAGTAAATAGGCTTCCAGAAGTACATTACTAGCCTTCTAATGAGACCAAGATCTTCTGCGAGGTAAAATGTTTTTCTCTGAAAGAAAAAAAAAGATGAAGTAACCTTACTGTTTACCTCCCTGGAGGTAAATAATGTTTTCCACAGCATTCAGTAGAGAGTGAGTGATGCTTGGCACTTAGAGAAGAAGCAGGAGCAATTTTTGTCTGAGTAAGGACTATAAAGTCATTTAAACATTAAAGGTAATTATCACGGTACTTCCCTTGCTGAGTGAAAACCATCACTGTATTTAGTACACTGGAAAGGAATGCAGCCCAAATGTTATTTATAATAATTGTTTGTTATTGATTGCCTTCAGAAAACAAAAACAACAAAAACAAAAACAGAAGGAATGAGCTTGCTGAGCTCACTTACAGTAAGTTGTGTTTTCTTTTCCCTGACCAGAAATGGTATCCATTAAAACAATATAGAAGCATGCTTTAAGTATTGGTTTACAGCCAAAACATGGCATCATTCCTCTAACAGACAGTGTCCGTTTCTTAAAAAGTGCTTTTAAAAGTGCTATCACTTCTAAGATCATAAAAACTGAAATTTAACAAAGGCTATGTTCCTCACTGTGTGACTTTATGTGATATGCTCTGTAGTATTCTTGGATTCTGTCAGTTAAAAATATTCAGCAAGAGAGAAATTAGTAGAAAAAGGTATCTAATGGCATAGAGAAAATCATGGATGAAATAGTGAATCACTGCTTTGGGTGCCTGAAAATCAAAGGAGGGATGTTTTGCAGTTTTCACACTCAGGTTCTCGTCTGAGTGTGAACCCTTATAACCCAGACTTACTTAACTGCTCCTAAGTTTTACCTCTGTACGTCTTAAGATAAGAGCACATATCATAGGGTTTGGGGAGTGAGAGCAAGAGTCAGCCTGGGTTTGAGTTCTGCTTGGAGGGCTGCAAAGGGAACACCTCATAGATTGCAGGAACAGGACAAGAAGGTTTGATGCTTCTCCCAGGTATTCTTTCAGACTCTATCTATGTTGTGGTTTAACCTCAGTTGACAATGAACTGCTTGCTTCCCCTCCCCAGGGTGGATGGCGGAAATAATAGGGAAGAAAGGAAAACTCGTGGATTGTACCATAAAGACTGTTCACTAAGATAGCAAAGGACAATATAATAATATATATATATATAATGATAACAATAATAAAATACAGAAAATGGATGATGCACAATTTCTCACCATCCAATGACCCAATGACTGATACAGTCCATCCCAAGCATCAATCATGGAATGGAGCTGAGAATGATCTCAGAGTGATTCCAAGCAGCTAGAGAAAGAGTGAAAGAGTTGCTCACTGGCCAACCCTCATTACCTACTGAACATGACGTCTATGGTATGGAATACTTTCTTTGGCCATTTTGGGTCAGCTGTACTGGCTATACCCCTGCCAGCTTCTTGCACCTGCACATAGCAAAACCTGGGAAGCTGAAAAAGTCCTTGATCTCCTAGCAACAACTAATAACATCAGTGTATTATCAAGATTCTTCACATATGAAATCCAATACTAAATCCAAAACACAGCAGCTACTGGGAAGAAAATTATCTCCATCTCAGCCGAAACCAGGACAACCTGTTTTCACCTTAGGGACTTCCTGAACCAAGCGTAGTTTCTATCTTTTTTTGATGAATTTTCCTCCATCTTTTCTTTTGAGCATCGATCCTATCTTCCCTTGATCCCAGGTAAAACTTTAATTTTCATAAGATCTTTTGTCAGTAACTTCTCAAGGTCTGCTATTCACTGCATGAAGAAAAAACAAAGTAAGGACATCTAAATGTTTAAGCTCACTCGATCCTTCTTGCACAATAGAAATACACAAAGTAATATTTTTTTCCTGAGGTAGATTTGCTACAGGTTTAAATGTGGCACTAAATGAGTTCTTCTGTAGTGGTCATAGGACAAGCTAGCATGTACTTCCTAGCAGACTTATATTTCTATACTCTCTAAATTCTCTTTTAATCCTATTAAATATATATATGTGCACATGTATATGTGTGTATGCAGATATATATCCCCATCAAAAATAAGAGTGGTTGCAGAGAACCAGCAGTTACAGTATGTGTATAATTTACAAAGTGTACTTATACTACATCCATCATTACAACATTAAAATAGTTAGTAGTCCAACATGAAATTTGGTATTTTACTATATCAGTGAAAGCAGGTACAGTTCAAAAATACTATTTGTTGTCCCCCATCATTAAAAATTCCAATGTCATTTGAAATGAATCATAGAATCGCAGAATCATAGAATGATAGAATCATAGAATAGGATGGGTAGGAAGGGACCTTCAGAGGTCATCTAGTCCAATCCCCCTGCAAGGAGCAGGGACATCTCCAACCAGATCAGGGTGCTCAGAGCCCCGTCCAACCTGGTCTTGAATGTTTCCAGGAATGGGGTATCAACCACCTCTCTGGGCAACCTGTTTCACTGTCCCACCACCCTCATTGCAAAATTTTTTTCCTTATATCCAGTCTGAATCTACCTCCTTCTATTTTAAAACCACTATCCCTTGTCCTATCACAACAGGCCCTGCTGAAGAGTTTCTCCCCATCTCTCTTATAAGCCCTCTTCAGGTACTGAAGACCACTATAAGGTCTCCCTGGAGCCTCCTCTTCTCCAGGCTGAACAGCCCCAAATCTCTCAGCCTGTCCTCATAGGAGAGGTGCTCCAGCCCTCTGATCATCTTTGTGGCCCTCTTCTGGACCCTCTCCAACTGGTCCATGTCCTTCTTATGTTGGGGGCTCCAGAACTGGACACAGTACTCCAGGTGGAGTCTCCCCAGAGTGGAGTAGAGGGGGAGAATCACCTCCCTCGACCTGCTGGCCATGCTCCTCTTGATGCAGCCCAGGATGCAGTTGGCTTTCTGGGCTACAAGTGCACATTGCCGGATCATGTTGAGCTTCTCATCCATCAGCACTCCCAAGTCCTTCTCCTCAGGGCTGCTTTTGATCCATTATCCACCCAGTCTATATTTGTTCTTGAGATTACCCCAACCCATGTGCAGGACCTTACACTTGGCCTGGTTGAACTTCATTATGTTTGCACAGGTCCACCTCTGCAGCCTGTCAAGGTCCCTCTGGATGGCATCTCTTCCCTCCAGCATGTCAACTGCACCACACAGCTTGGTGTTATTGGCAAACTTGCCGAGGGTGCACTCTGTCCCATTGTCCATGTCACCAACAAAGATGTTAAACAGAGCCAGTCCCAATACCAACCCCTGAGGAATGCCACTTGTCACAGGTCTCCACTTGGACACTGAGCCGTTGACCACAACTCTTTTAGTGTGGTCATCCAGCCAACTCCTTATCCACCGAGTGGTCTGTCCATTAAATCAATATCTCTCCAGTTTAGAGACAGAGATGTCGTGCAGGACAGTGTAAAATGCTTTGCACAAGCCCAGGTAGATGACATCAGTTGCTCATCCTTTTCCATCAATGCTGTAATCCTGTCACAGAAAGCCACTAAATATGTTCAGGCACAGTTTGCTCTTAGTGAAGCTGTGTTGGCTGTCACCAATCACCTCCTTATTTTCCATGTGCTTTAACACTGTTTCCAGGAAGATCTGCTCCCTGATCTTGCCAGGCACAGAGGTGAGACTGACTGGCCTGTAGTTCCAGAAGTGTGCACAGCAGTACTGTTTTTATTATGAATCTTATTTTTCTTCCTAATTTCATTGTTCTGTGTTTCTCCTACTCAAGGAGAAGAAGGATAAAATGACATGAGGAAGTTAAGTCAGTGCTTGTTGAAGTGCTCTTGATGCTTTTGTTTGCTGGTGTAAAAGCATGAAATTGTGAACATGAGATAAAAAAAAAAAAAATCATTTCACTTTTCAAAATGGTGACTTTTCCATTCATTTTTGTCTCTGCTTACCTAGTGCCAAACCAAAGGAATTCAATGAACTGCAATGGTTTGCCACAGATTTATGTCTGTATAAATGATAACTGTAACTGCTGCCTGGCTTTTTTTGACCTTAGGAATCTAGGGGGTTTTTCCATGTTGTTATGTGATGGCTGATGTGCATCTGTGTCAAGCGTTAGTCACAGATGACAAGTGAACTGTTCAGCCATTTGTCAGTGGTCACATTATTTGTTCATACCTGTTCCTCTTACAAGCTTAATTTTGCCTGCTGAGGTGAGTTGACATTGGTTTTGTGTATATTGAGCTTAGCAACGCTTTTCTTCCATTGTGTAAACTCTTTGAAATCAAACTAGGGTTGATAGAAGGTATTTTGTACCTCTTTAGCACTGATGTGTAATTATTTTATTATTTTTCTTTCTTTTTGTATTCAGATAATCTTCCTATTGGCTTTTGCAGGTTACTCTGGCAAGCCTTATATCTGACTTAATATACCAAGTAGTACTCTTTTGTCTATATTAAGTATCATCAGTGGATATCATAAAGCAGTAGAAGCAAGCTCTACATTCATTTTTAAAGCTTTTATACTATTTTCATTTGTGTCTAGACTGCAATGTCCAGAAATTGGTCTTTCTCATGCAGCATAAGAGACAACTTCTACAAGGTTCTTTTTTTTGATGGTGAAATTGTCAGCCTAGGATACTGCTTGGAGGTTTTTCTAACTGCATTAGAGAATGGGATCAATATCAGAGATGACCAGTGTTTATGTAGCCTATTTTGTGAAAAGATTAAAAAAAAAATGTGAAACTATGTTTAAATTGAAAAGATCCCCCAAAAGGTTTCTGTTCCAAGCCTGTTTGAAAAAAATACCTGCCTGCATTTCTGAGTTTTGTTTCAAATCCAAAACTGAGACAGGTTATTCCCAAGGCTCACAGGTGTGTGCAGATAAACCTGGAATTGATTCAAAGAGCTCTAACTGAATGAAAACTAGTATTGTTTTGAGTAAACTGTGCAAAAATGCATCCTTTAGTTTGTTGAAGGAGCAAAAGATCTGACATAAAACATTATTTAGCATGAATCTAACAAATATTTGAAAGTACAGGAGAATCCACTTGCTCTATCTAAATTTCCACATACAAGATAAATGCTTCTCTTTTCCAGCAATATGATCCAAAGTCCATTGAAGCTAATGGAATTTGCATCAGATCCCATTAAGAAAAAAAAAAAACCAGCAAAAAAAAACCCCAAAACCAAAACCAGAAGAGAAGATAAATGTTTTGCATACCAAAGTATCTGTCTTAACTAACAAAACGTAACATGACTTGTTTAATCTTGTATTTTTTCCCCTTCAAATTTCTCTATCCAACTCCATATTTAGATGTGCAATTATGTCTTGGGTGCCTACAATTACACATTTTGTGGTATCTGTCATGTTGAAACGTGCAGGTCTTGAGGTTGCGATTTAGTCATGCAAACTGACTCAGCAGAGTCCTAAAGCCCTTATGCCTTTGCTTATTTCCTTGAATTTGGACTTATGCACTTTTCTAATTGAGGACCTCCTTTCGGCATATTTCACCTATTGTATCTGCTGACATATATTTAAATTGCTGTAGGACAAGTACAATGTGAGATAGATGCTGTGCTGATGTAGGGCAGGTCAGTTTACATTCATTGACTTTTTTGCAGAGTTTAAATGTTTTGTTGCTGTTACAGCAATCTTTACTGAGCATTTAGGGTGAATAAGAAGATCTAAATGCTACCACTGGTAACTAAAGTTCTACCAAGAAGGACCCATTGGAAGCACGTCTGCTGAACTCACCCGAGGATGAATGTCTTCCTCTGATAGAATAAGTAGTAATACTCATAGAATCATAGAATGGCTAGAGTTGGAAGGGACCTTCAAAGGTCACCTAGTCCAATCCCCCCGCAAGGAGCAGGGACATCCCCGACTAGGCCAAGTTGCTCAGAGCCTCATCCAACCTGGCCTTGAACGTTTCCAGGGATGGGGCTTCCACCACCTCTCTGGACAACCTGTGCCAGTGTTCTACAACTCGCATTGTAAAAATTTTTTTCCTAATATCCAATCTAAACCTAACTCCTTCTAATTTAAACCCATTACCCCTTGTCCTATCACAACAGGCCCTACTGAACAGCCTCTCCCCATCTTTCTTGTAGGCCCCCTTGAGGTACTGGAAGACCACTATCAGGTCTCCCTGGAGCCTCCTCTTCTCCAGGCTGAATAGCCCCAACTGTCTCAGCATGGCCTCATAGGAGAGGTGCTCCAGCCCTCTGATCATCTTTGTGGCCCTCTTCTGGACCCTCTCCAACTGGTCCATGTCCCCCCCCATGTCGGGGGTTCCAGAACTGGACACAGTACTCCAGGTGGGGTCTCACCAGGGCAGAGTAGAGGGGCAGAATCACCTCCCTCGACCTGCTGGCCATGCTCCTCTTGAGGCAGCCCAGGATGCGGTTGGCTTTCTGGGCCGCAAGGGCGCATTAACCGGCTCATGTCGAGCTTCTCGTCCACCAGCACTCACAAGTCCTTCTCCTCAGGGCTGCTCTCAATCCATTCTCTGCCCAGCCTGTATGTGTGCCTGGGATTGCCATGACCCAGGTGCAGGACCTTGCACTTGGCCTGGTTGAACTTCATGAGGTTGGCATGGGGCCACCTCTCCAGCCTGTCAAAGTCCCTCTGCATGGCATCCCTCCCTTCCAGCGTGTCGACGGCACCACACAGCTTGGTGTCATCAGCGAACTTGCTGAGGGTGCACTCTATCCCACTGTCCATGTCGCCAACAAAGATGTTGAACAGGGCCAGGCCCAACACAGACCCCTAAGGGACGCCACTCATGACTGGTCTCCACTTGGACTTGACCACCACTCTCTGAGTGCGGCCATCCAGCCAACTCCTTATCCACCAAGAGGTCCATCCATCGAACCCACGCCTCTGTAGTTTAGAGAGAAGGATGTCATGCGGGACAGTGTCAAAAGCTTTGCACAAGTCCAGGTAGATGATATCCGTTGCTTGTCCCTTGTCCACCGATGCTGTCACCCCATCATAGAAGGCCACCAAACTGGTCAGGCATGATCTGCCCTTGGTGAAGCCATGTTGGCTGTCACCAACCACCTCCTTGCTCTTCATGTGCCTTAGCAGGAAGGAAAGAGACTGAATTAGTTACAAGTCATCAGCCATATAATGAAGTTTCCAACAATTTTATTTGAGATTCTTTAACTATGAATATAAGATAAAGCAAGACTGTGGAGAGGAATAAATGTAAAATCAGAGCACAGAGATTTAGAATTTCAAAGGTTTTAAAAATGAATTTTCTCTGTCAAAATCCCTGGCCAAAATGAATAGGAGGACTTAGAATTCTCATTAATGAAAACCAGACTTCCCGATGAACTGACTTTTAAGTAACACAAACAGTGAGTAAATTCCCCAGATTCACTCACCTACACAGGAAAATCTGATTAGTGTTGGGAAACGATTATCTATGTTTTAGGAGCTCTTCTTCAGCAGCTAGTCTGAGTTCATGTTCAGCTGTGTACGAATGTAAGTAGTACCACACAAAAATGTCAAGGGTGCTCAATTCCCATCATGTGGCTAAAATGCAATGAAAGTGGAGTCACTAGGTGATCATTTTGGTTAAAAAAAAAAACCAATACCAAACCCAAACAAACTCAAAAAACCCAACAACAACAAAAAAAAAAACTATTGTAATCATATCTTTTGGACCTATTTTCAAAGATTAAAGACGATTTTTGTTACTTTTCCAGAAATTGGTGGTTGCCTAGACAGCAGTGATCATAATCTCATTGCATCAATCTATGACGATGATAGGCCCACCTGGCAAGATATACTTGATTTTCCAAAAGAGCTAGTGACCAGTAGCTGAGGGAAATTACATTGGCTAGAACTTCCTACTGTCCACAATATGCCTGAAATAGAAGTCTGTAAATAATTATTTCCAAGATATAAATAAAGATACTTCAATTAACCAGCAAAGAGAAATTTCATAAATTAAATTATTCAGACATTTTACAAAGGTAACCATGGGTGTCCACATTGCCCCTATAATTGTCCTTTTAAACTAAGTAATGAACGTCTAGCTATGCAAACATCCAGCATCCAGAATGGGAGAATTATGTCTGCATGTTTTGAAACACAGAAGTCTTTGCTTGGAAAGTTTTCTCAGAGTATCACACAGTAAAGACAATTAAAAAGTTAAAAATTAAGGGAAAAAGCAAAGTACAAATGTCCTTTTTCAAAACTGATATCACACTTTAATGTTTCTACATAAACATAAATTCCTTTACATTATGTGAATCTGCATGCTTGTAATGCTTCAAATAAAAATTTGTAATCAGAACTGAAAAAAATAAATCAGCAAAGTGTATGAGGCCAGAGTAAACTGCTGGACCCCTTCTGATCAACACAAGTTCAGAATTTTAATTATATTTTGTCAGTCTAATTTTTTCTACAGCTGTTTATTCACATTTCTCGAACATCATCTCCTATTTAAAATTATTATTTTGTAGTCACTCAGCTGTTCTTTGTTTTCTTTTTTTAAAAAAAAACATGATACCACATGTAATGCATACATATTTTTACAGACTGATAAACTAGTACTTCTTAATATTCACAGATCAATATTTTGATGAAACTGTGCCACCATAAGGCAAGCACAGGTTTGGGGTTTTGTGTTTTCTTTTTTAAAGGGTAGATCAGTCACCAAGATACAGGCAACCTTTTCTACGAAGTCCTGAAATGAGAGCCTGTATCTAATAATCAGCATGGTCAAAATCCTAAAGCAGGCATTGTTGTCCTTCATTTCTATGAATAGAGAAAACTCAATGAAATTGAATGCAGATTTCATGATTTAGCTTTTACGTAATGAGTTACAGGTTTCATTTTGATCTGAAAGTAGGAACTCCTGGATTTAGCAATTACTGATCAGTAATGCAGACCCACTACATGCTTCTCAGACTGTAGGTGAAAGGTCAAATCATGGTCCATTACATACCATCTGTTTCTTGGTAGAGCTCTTCCATTGCTGTTGCAGGAGAAGTTCTGTTTGAAAATGAAAGGGCCTTTAGATCGTGATCAAACATATTTAAGTCCACAGATTCGGAATGTAACCACATCCATACTCATTTCAACAGATTTCTGAAGACTCATTCCAGATTTATATCAACGTAAATAAAAATAATTTTGAGCCTATTGACTCCTACTTTATTTTACCCGTTCAAACATTATAAACTTGGCTTAACAGATCTGCATCCACTTCTTGGGGAGAAAAAAAAGTCTAACATGAGAACATCCTTATTTCTTCACATCATACACCAGATTCTCAGCTGAGGTAGTTTGATAGAACTCAACTGAAATCAGTGAAGCTTGGGCAATTTACATAACCAAGCATCTGGTTCCTACCTTCAAAGTTTTTTTTGTTTTTTTCCCCTTTCTGATAATGAGCTGACATTCATTTTCTGTGTCTTGACAGGTCACAAGCAGTCATGCAAATGACTTGTGTGTAAACACACCTGACTGTGTATTGGTGCAGAACACTCAGGGCCATTTGCAGCAGGGAAAGAAAGAGAGGAAGAAACAAGAGGGAAATACTAAAGTGCTGGCTGATCTTGTTTAGTGATTGATAGCTGTGCTTTTATAGGTACGGTGGGAACTCTCAGAGTGGCCTGAGCAGAACGCAGCTGCTGGCTCTGCACTCCTTGAGCAGCTTCTCCTGCTGCCCTTCAGGCAAGCCAGGTGGCTGTGGATCTTTGCTGGTATCTTTACTGGAACTCACTGACTCCGGCTTCAGGTGTGGGCCACTCTTGCAAACCTTCTCAAGGGGCGTAAATGATTAGCTCCGAGAAACTCTCAAAAACAACATCTGAAAAATTATGCCTGCCGTAAACGTTCAGTGTTTAAAAAGAGAAAGGTGGGGAAAATGGCACAAAACAGCAAAATCAAAACAAAACAAACTGTTAGGAAGAAGTGTTTAGGAAAGCTTGGCTGGAATTGTGCAGGTGCAGAGGTTGGGTAGATGCCAGGTCATGCTGATGCCATAGGTTTTGCATTTACATTTGTCAGGATTGAGAAGTTTCTGAGGTAAAATTAAAAAAAAAAAGGTAATTATTTTAATATCACTCAGCTGGCAATGAGTTTCACAGTTGAGGGTAAAATTCTTTTTTGTGTAGAGCACTGTCACTGAAACCCCACCCCAGCAGAAAGGAACCTTGCAGGTTATAGCCCTTCCTTTTTCATTAGTGTGCTGTCAGACAGAGTAGCAGTGTGACTTCTGGACAGAAGAAAGCAGATATTATATTCTGGCAGTATCAGAAGAGGATTTTCAAAATACGTTTAGGAAATAAAAGAGACATAAAAAAAATTCCTCTAAAGAGAAGGGAGAAAGTGGTGAAGTAGGTCTGAGACCCTAGGGAATTACGACTAGAAACTGAAGTGCCCACTGTGTGAGAATCTGTGTCTTCATCTCTATTCAATATCACATAGGCATCCAGAATCTTTTGTTTTGCTCGTTTGGTGCAGCCAAAGACAGGTATGGTTTGGGCCATTCAGGAAAAAGCACATCTGTAGGAAACAAACCCAGCTGGAAAAGGGTTGTATCAACAGGATGGTTAACCTACACTTATCTGAAAAAGGACACAAAGAGGACCACCCACATTACCACATATGTGGGTAATTGATTTGTAGAATTATTGTGGATCTTGAAATGGAGAGAGAGTTCATAGAAGCTTTTTAAGACAGAGCATATGCAGAATGAGTAGCATATTTGCAGGTATTTATGTAACTTGATTTTAAGCCTGTTTTCCTCCCTAGCTAGGCAGTCAAAAGCTTTCAAAATGTCTAAAAGTTGAAGCCATTTTTTTTTCATTCCTTGATGAAAAATGGGTGTTTTCTCTGGCTCAGAGCAAGTAGTCTTTATTTTATTATTTACTAGCAGAAAAGAGATTTCATGTATTTAATTGTGATTGTTACCACTTATTTTCACAATAGTTTAAAATAAAACCGTAGTTCAGAAAGTAGGGCATCTGCAGTATCCAAATTTAAGACTTAGTGTCATGAGTTATACATGATGATGAAAACTGTCAGACTCTTTGCAGTTCTGCTTTCACTTATGGCAGCTGCAAACCAAGGTACCTATAACTGTGCAGAAAAAGATTCTTTGCAGGTCTTACCAACTACAGTAAATAGCTGATTCATCAAACATGGTTTTCAGGATGGTGAAAAAATATAAATTTGAAAATGCTATGATATTTGCTGTAATATTGTGCAGCAGTTTCACTACAGTTTAACATCATTATTTACTGATGAAATCTGTCTTCTGGCCTCCTACTAGGACACAGTCTCTGTTCTCCTGTCTTCATCATGAAAAGCATGAGTTTCTTTTCTTCTATGTTGAATACTTACTCCTGGCTCTGAAGAGAGGTAGAGGAAAAGGATTTCTCCTTCCAGTTAAACTGCTTAGTGTGGAGACAGAGAGAGAAAGCTTAATGTCTCAGAGAGCAACCTTGTTATCTTCAGTACCCCTGCAACTTACAGTGATGCTTGCACTGAATCCTTTACCTCCCATGCTTAGCAGAGCAACTGAAGTGCTGCCTAGACATGTATCCCTCAAGAAACAGAGCCACAGCACCCAGAACGCAGCAAAGTGCCTGCAGACTAGGAGAAGGAGATTGCTTCTCTGTGGTGTGCAAGCAAGCAGAGAGAATGTGTAGGACTGATCTCTTTTTTGTACATGAGAAAGTCACAGGGAAGTCAAGGGTGAGTCCCAAATTAAAGAGAAATTGAGACAGGAGACTACATTTTAGAAAAAGTATACAAAGACACTAAAAAGTAAGTGTCCGTATGGGGATGCGCTAGAAATCTGAGCTCCCACAGTAGTCAAAGGCAAACTAGGCAATGCGGGTAATGCAGCAAAGAGAGTGACTCAGTTCACCCTACAGCAGACACCAATGGCAGCATTCAGTTGCTCACAAATAGGCCTCCACTGCAATTTGAAATGTCCTAGTTTTTCTCTGCATGGGAACCAGCAAGTAGGAGACGTAAGATCCAGGGGGGACATGCTCTTCTGAGGACGGCTGGAGGAGAGGCAGGGCACTTGACAGTAAGCACCCCTGTTTAGCCACCTGAATCCCGTGGCTGGCCAGCTGAATCACTCCTCCATCTCCACTGACTATTTTGGGAGCTCAGATTCCTAGCACATCTGCAGACACTCACATAAAGACGTTTATACTAATCCCAGGCTGAATCCCAGCACAAGTCCATAGCTGACAGATCACAAAGCAAAGCCAGAGCACAGTCTCAGATTTCTGGAGCCTGTGCAAAAATCTCCCCTGAGGCCATAGCTCAAGGAGGCCTTGGGACCTGCAGCGGGAACGTTGTGTGTCCCTCATCGCTGCTAAGCAGAGCTTTCCTCTAGGTGTTGTTCCAACAAATCTGTAGCAGACAGACAGAGGAGGAGGATAATGTGCGCACAGCAAGGTGCTAACATGCCACTTAATATGCAATGAAACAGTATTGGGAAAGACAAGTAGAGAATGATTTAAACTTCAGCTGAGCGAATCCATCATGTATTTGCTTTCATAAAAGTGGAAAATGATTCAAAAGAAACAGAATGTCTGAAATCCTTTACATCAACATTCAGGGATGTAAATGATCTTGCAGCTCTAGGAACTGGGCAGCCTGGGCACCCGCAGGGCTGGGATCTTGATGGCTTCTCATGGAAGGAGCAGCAGGGCAGGGCCTGGCAGCCAGGGCCCATCTCACTGCCCCAGCCAGGAGCAGGGCAGCTGGGGGGCACAGGGCAGCCCCAGCCCCAGCCACATCCCTGGGGGTGGACCAAGGTCAGGCTGGGATGTCGGCCCAGGGGTGGGCCCGGCATGGCAGAGCCCATGGCTGGGTAGTGCAAGGCTTTGAGGGCTGGAGACCAGCCCTGCTGTGGCATCGCTGAGGCAGGGACTGACAGCCCTGGGGGGCTGAAATGGAGTCCTGGGCTGTGGGCAGGGTGAGGGGAGTCCTGCAGCGGTGGTCAGGGCCGTTACAGCATGGTGGTAGCCCTAACAAACTCCCCCGGATCTTAAATATCCAAATGACGTTGGATCCACACTCCCCATTCAATCAGAAATGAGTTCATACTCTTTTAACACAGGTTATATTCACAGGATGACTTAGTCCACAGAATCTACCTAATTCTATTATTGTAAGCCTGTATTAAAAATAGTGGAAACAAGAGGAAAACAAGACATGGCTTCCTTCTTCAGGTAAAGTCCTTGCCATCTGGCCATATGATGGCTATACATATATGGGAGAAGAGAAACCACAACAATTGGAACTTCCACCATTAGGATGATGAAGAAATGGAACAGAGTGGCCTAGGGAGGTTTTTTTTTCTACTAATTACTTCCCAAGTTTTTATTTTCAGAAAATGAAGGGAAGCAAGATCAAAATAAACAAAGGGGATGAACTTGTGCATGGATTGCCATGCTGAAACAGCCAAAATGCAGCAGCATTCAAAGGTAGACTTTCTTTTTATGGAACACATATAGCATATTATATACTCTACTTAAAATTACCTGTTGGCTCACACTAACACAAAGGGTGCTGGAATCTGAGGAAGCCAGGCACAGAAACTAAGGCTGAGATCAAATCGTCACTGAGCAGGTTATCTCAGAGCTTCTCATAATGGAGTTTCTTGCTTCAAAACACCTGGTAATTCAAGGGAGAACAAGGTGACAACTAGCCTACGGGAGATGATTTGGCCATAGGAGATTAAAAAATTAATTTTACATTCAGTTTTCACCAAGGCCTAACTAATACAGAGGTCAGTGAAGAGCTCTTCCTTAAGTAAAATCTAGTAGTTATTCAGGTTTTCATTTAGTGTGCATTTGATTTTCATTATAATCATAGTTTTATATGTCAGGTCTTTTTTGTGTTAAACTGCACTTCTGCTTACGTTTCTTTCCTGTGTTCTCCCTGTTGCAAAGACTGATATCTTAATGCAATGCACATAATAAAGTCTCACAGATTTAGTAAAGGACAGCATGTATCTTTATCTTTGTAGTTCAGTTACTTCTTTAATAAGGTTTTCCAGTTTGCGTAATTAACCTTCAGTGTGTCCAGCAAGGCTCACCATCTTTCCCGGAATGTGAATAGTGAAGCATAACTGGTACTTGAGGGACCTCCAAAATGTTACATGATTTTCTTTCATCAGAGTTATCAATTTACCTTTAGCCACAAGTCACAACTGCAAGACACAAAAGTTATTAGTAAAAGTGTGTGGTGCTGATAGTTCCAAATTTTAATGAAGCCCTGGTATGTCTGTGTCTTATATATAATTTGTTTGTTTACTTTTACTTTAATCTCACATGCAGTTATGCAGATATTTATATCACAGAGCATCTACCTTACCAGTCTTTAAAAAGACATTGAAAAGTCTTAGAAAATAAAACAAATCTGATGAGATGTTTACTGAGTATTGTATAAACCTCTTTCTAACCAAGAAACCCAACAAAAGATGAGTTTGAGAGAGTAGTCTGTATCTTAATTTTATTTTCTCCACATTCAGAAGAACAATATGCATGGAGCTTTTCAAGGCTTCCAAGTAATCAGGAAAATGATGGCTTTGTGTGCAAATAATAGTTTGCAAACATACTCAAAGCCACTTTTGAAAGGTGCCTTCCAACAATATTCGTTAATCCTAAATGACCCCATGATTCAACAGGCTAGTGCCTGTCTTCCAGCCGTAGTCAGCATCAGAAGAAGCTACAGAATATTCTGCAACAAAGGCTTGTGGGACTATCATCTTCCATGGAATGTCCCTGCCTCTTGTCTAGTAACTAATGGTCACCTTGTACCATGAACCATAATCCTGGCCTAATTAGTGAGAAATAAGTAGGGAAATGCTGAAAGGATGCTTTAACAAATGCTCCCTGGTTTGAATGCACAAAACAGACACACAAAAAAATCTTACTTTTCCAGAACTTTCAATGTAACAACTTTCATTGGTACTAAATTGCATACTGGAGAGGATGTTTGGTGCATTTTAGATATTTTGAAGTTCTTTGAGAGATTAAAAGACAGACAACACAGTTATAACAACATTTATTAATACTGTTCCTGGGAAAACATCTATTTCCATATCCAACACCTCACATTCTGTGGCAGAAAAGAAATTGTGGTAAACACAGGCTGCTCTTGTTACTTGGAAAAAATCACATACCTCTTCCTGATCTCTTACAAGCTGTTAGCTACAGCTGGCCATGATAACAAGCCCTTAAAAATCACAATGCCCTTTAACATCTAAATTGCCATTGCAACATTCCTACTAAATGCTCAGCATGACTGGTGATGTTTCAGAAGCATGCACACAGCTGGTGCCAAATAAAACAAAAAAGTAGTAATTTGTAAAGTTCATGTCCTAGTCCAAATAGTCGGATAAAGTGTTCTACAAGGATTTAATCCTACGAAACAAATGGTTGCAATTAGTTTTGGGGGGGATTATTTTTAAATGTTTCCATTTTATTTAGTGCTGTTTTAAATATCTCTTTATTTTTGTATTTGGCTGGACATGTTTCAAAAGCCATTTGGTATGACCCCCTGTTCTGTGGCAATTATTTTGTCTAATGCATTAGTGGAATAGCACTGTCTAAAAGTGATGTAAAACAGATCAGTTCAGCCAACAAACAAGGCTGTTGAGAGTCACTCTGGTGACCCGATGAAAATTTGCAGAAGAGCAGTACATTCAGTGTCTATCTAGAACCAAATGGATGGGGAAACTACACTATTGTGTTCACAACTTTGCCCTCTCTGTTCCTCTTTCTAAATCCCCCTCAGTATGACTTCATTAGAACATGCAGTGTTTTAGGGGTAGCAGGGTTAAAATGAGTAATATGTAAAATATCAGATTTTTTCAATTCAAACTCTAAAACGTCTGTTCAATTTATCCTCAGAGTATTTTGATGACAGGATGGTTCACTGCCCAAAGGGCCTGAATTGACTCTTGCACTAAAGGAAAATCCCAGTTACCTCAGTTGGACTTTATGAGGGTGCAGGCTACCCGGGACATGTTCATGACAGTTATACAACTATATAAATCACAATATTTGGGATGCAGGATGTCTCTACTGAAGATATGGCAATCCCATCCTTTTGGGTAAGGTTCAGGAGCTCACAAGAAAACATTCTCATATTGCTCTAGCTGTTCCCTTATAAAATGAAAAAAAAAAAAAAGATCAGAGTTTTCACATTTCCAAAGCAAAAGAAAGAAATAGAATAAAAACAAACAAGAAGGAAGAAAAATCTTCTAGACTTTTTCGATGTATAATTCAGAAATGAAAGGGAGCAAAACACCATTAAAATAATTATTATTACATTAACTTCAGCAAGTGATTAGGTAATATATCATTAACATAGCAGGTTTCATAACAAAATGTTACTTCAATAAATGTTATGCAGAAACTGCAGACTACCAGATAAAAAGGAAGAATGTGTTTCCTTATACACCGTGGCAATCTGTGGAAGAGTCAAATCTGAACAAAATAATTGAAAATTGAATACTAATTATACTATCTTTTACTGATTTGAAAAGATGCCTTGTAAGAAAATAATCATATTCTGCTCTTCAAGGTAAATAGAGCTAGTTAGAAAAGTATAGATATTTAAATAAAGCAACATAACCAAATCTTTTGCTTTTTAATTCATGGCAGTTTTTAAGGTTCCAAAGAAAAAAGAACAAAAACCAGTCTCATTAAAAAAAAAAAATTCTAATATTGAGTCATTTTGATGAAGCAAAACATCCATGAAAAATATTTGAAGAATATAGAATTGTTTTCCTTTCAGAAATGTTCTTATAAAGATTCGGGTTTAAAACAACCCGAGTTCTAACCAGGATTTTCACATCTTTTTTATTAATGGAAATCAGATCCTGTGTTTTCAATGTGGTCTATCATCCCTGATTTGGAATCAGATTTGGTGAACTGAAGTCAACCTATATAATGAGCATCACTGCACTGGTCAAGTTACCCTACAAGTAATTACTGTTGCAAAAGGAAGACACATCGGTAGAGGCCATATTTGCAACTGAGGAGAGGAGGAGGAGCTCATGTTTAAAGGCACATGAAAGAACAGGGATAATCTGTAAGGCTTCCCAGAGAGTACCTGTTATTTTCCACATATTTGTACAGAGCTTTCTCTATGCCTTGAAACAGAACAAAAAGGGTTACTTATTTTTTATAATGGTTGACAAATGTGTTTCTACATAAATATGCATTATATATGTGTTTAGTTTCCTATAGTGAGTATTATTTTAAAGAGAAAGAAAACATCAGGCCACACAAATGTCAGTGTAAAATGGAGATACATGAGGTTTAGATGAGACCCACAGAATCAAATATATTTGTTTCAGGTTGTGCTTGAATTAGTTTGGATATAATCACCTCAGTGCAAAACATGTCCTTGCGTTTCGTTGTACTGGAAGTGCAGCAGGTGTGACTGAGCATTCCACAATTCAGGATAAAGGTGATAGCTCTTTACCCATGAATTCCTACTGAATGGGCAGATAGGAATAACAGATTCTCATATAAATGTTAGTTTTGAATATATTGACATGATTTCTGCATTGTACTTAAAAGAAACAACTTACATTTTGGGAAGAAAATTCTTATTCAGCATGTCCAGCTCTTAAACTCCTTCCCCAACACAGTCAGGGGATCATATGAAAGCCCACAGTCTTCAGGAGCTATCCAAGACCAGGATTGCAACTCTGTTCCAGGTACCCTGTGGTCCTGGGCAGTCAGGGGAAAATTAAACCCAATTTAAATGAGATAACCCAACAAATGAGACTATTAATGGTACAGTGTACAATCATTTGAGACACATTTTAACCCATCTCTAGCAAAATTACAAGGTTACTGTAAGGTATTTCAACAAAATAGACCAGACTACCTACATTACTTTTGTACCAAAACTCTCAAACACCCTTTCCCAGTTCTCTCACACATACACAGCCTCATAGAGAGATAACCCTCCATACTATGTGGTTTAGGTTTAAACTGTGGTCCATCTTTAGTGGCAGTTCAGGGCAAGAGAAGGGTGGAGTCTAGAGGAAAATTTAGTTTTAATTTCTGGATTTCCTTCCACACATGCATTTCTTCCCTTGAGCCCACCATTTGTAAAATGAGAGCAGTAGAAATCTTCTCATAAAGTACTCTGAGTCTGTAAATAAGAAGGACTACAAAAGATAGGAACTGCTTGTTAGACTCCCAAGCAAAACATCTGTGACTGCTGGTAGTCTCTGGCCTATATTTTCAATCCTCTGGAGTCCTTCCCCTTTAGGTTGTTAACTGATCTAATTTGTGACAATTCAAGCATTCCCAAATTAATGGACTGGAGAAGTCTCATTTCTAGTAAGCTAGACTAGTATTATTGAAGCATTCTCCTGATTGTCACCAAATCCAGGGTAGAATGTTAGGTAAAAGTCTGCTGCTAGGCATTGTTCCAGAAATGTTTACTGGTCCCAGTTCCCCTAGCTACCACTGTTTGAGGGAGGGTGTATCTGGTAGTCATTAACTACCTATACAGCATTCCATCATCTAAAGAAAAGGATGACCTGTGCTTCTGTATTGCTGTAGATAAGTGGGCCATTTCCTGAATTATTTTGTCATGTTTGAATATGAAAGAAAAAAAGGGCTCAGAGACATTATATTCTCTCTAAGGTTCAAAAGCAATTGGAAAAGGAAGTGAAGAGATTGATGGTTTCATTTGAGTGAAAGTCAATTTGTTAATATCCCATTGAAACTCCAACAGTCGTCTTAACATTTAGAAGCTTTTCCCGTATTGAGATCTTTAATGGTGTTCCTATCAGCATTTTGTGCCTCCTACTCCCCTTCTCTTCATCCTTCCCCACTAAATCTGTGTATTTTTTCACCGTCTCTCATCAAAATTAGTTTTATTTTTTATTTAATAGGAAAGATGGCAGATGTCCACGAGTGACATAAGGGTAGACTCACCTTAAAGGAGCTATTATAGTTCACTTTTTCCCTAAACTTGCAATCTTTCTAAGGTCACTGAAGTCAGAACCATCTCATCTATTGCTGCGATTAGTTTCAACAAGTTTTCCAGAAGAAGGCTCCTATACTGATGAGTACTCTCTGAGAAAAAAAAAATGCTTGTTTGCCAAAGCCATGGATCTCTGGAAAGATTTGTTTATGTGGATCCATGACCATGACTGATAACTATACTGTTTGTGGCCAAATCCATGTGATTATTTTGTTAAGCTACATTGAAATGCAATTGGTATATAAAATTAGTATATAAAATATATATTAATATAGTTTAGTGACTATAGTTTAGTGACATCATTTACCTAGCTGCTTCATCTCCTGGAAAACAGTTCTTGTCCCCTGCCACCTAATACTTTGGATTCCACTTCCAATGGCATTTTGAAGCAGGAAACCTGGGACATAATCAATACTTCTCTATCTTAAATGCCATGTAGCAAGGAAACACTGAGAGCGGACCTTTGGACACTGCTGGCCAAAGGATTCTTATCTCCCAACATTGGTTCACATGAGTACCATGTAGAGGACCTGAAAGAAGCCTGGTTTTTGGTCACAACAGTTGCTTGGTTCTGACTTGTTGTCACTGAAAATTTTGAGTAGGGTTCATTGCGTTGTGCCACCGAGGCATTACAGAGGCATACTAAACCAAAAAGATCTATTTGCCATTTGCAGTTTTTCTTTGTACAATCTAATGATACTCCAGAGCTCTTGCACTCCTCTAAGATATTTTCTAACCTCATTATCTTCTAGTTTAGATCAGTGTTCTGGCCAACTGTCAGATGGCTGTGAATGCTGCTGCTAATGAACTGTAAACTGTCCAGGGAATAAAATGTTGGCTTCACATTTAGTATACAGATTTGGAGATTTTATATATGGGATAAGAAATGGTGTTATACTTCTGATTTTATCTTTACAGGTGTTAACACTTAAACACATTATTCATAACACACATGAGGTAACTGTCCTTCCAAGGATATGCTTTCGTTAAAGGATGAAGAAAAGATCATAATTCACAACACATGAGCACTCTTTCTGAATTCAACTCAGTTAAAGCTATGACTTCAGTTATAATGCATTATAGTGCACCCAGCTGATAAAGTTCTCCTTGAAATTTTAGCTTGCACCATGAACAACAATTCCTAGGAAAAACACAGCCTGAGCATAATTCTGCTTGCCTATGAAACCCCATTAGTATTAGTATTAATATTCTTATAGTGGCATAGCTGAAATGAGAATTAGCTCCAGTTAGATTGTATCAGAGTGGTTTATAAAGGCTATATCTTCTTTGATACTTTATTGTAATGTAAGACCAAAGTGAAGAAAAAAAAAAAAAGAATTATGTTTTATAGCACTTCTGAAGTTAAGTTTTCTGTAACTTGTTACTGTGAAAAGAACATCACCAGCTATGCCTCTTCAAAGATCCACTATACAAAATATTAATCTACTTGGAGTCACGTTCATGTGCTGTCAACCTGAATCCTGATGGATTGCTTATTGAGAGATATCTTCATGGGAATAGGATTCAAGGGACTAATAGTCAAACTGACAGTATGAAACTAACCGTAGAATACCTAAATCCCAAACAGCACAGAATTTTGTTGACCCTATTGCAACATACACAGATGCACACAACACTCATGTTACTTTCCAACTAGCTTAGTTAGACAGAGAAGAGTTACAACAAAAATGTTTTGAGTAAATATGATATGTCTCTTCTATGTTGAATAAATATGTAAATCCTCATGTCTGCTGAGGATAGAACAGTAAGTAATGGGCTTAAATTTCAGCAAGAGTTTTAAGTTATCCATTAGGAAGAAGATTTAACTGTACAGATAGTTAAACATTGGAACAGTTTATTTAGGACGACTGTGGAATCCCCCTTTCTAGAGGGTCTAAGAAGGGCCTAGCTAAACATCTGTCTAATATAGTTAATATGCATTCATGTTGTCTTTGGCCAGAGGAGTGGATTACTTGGTCTCATAGAATTTAATGATAAATAGAAATTTTTTTTGCTAGTGAAATTGTTTTTGCTAACAATTATCAAATTAGCAATTATTTTGTTAACAATAAACCAAATATGTTTATCCTAAAAATCCACTATTTCATATTTTAAATCATTGGATCATCTTGATTAAGTAGATCTTCATAGCAAGTGTAGTTTACAATGTATATCCACATCTAGCTAGACATCTTTCCCAGAAAGAAATGGCTCATTCACTTCTGCGAGAACTGGTATATTGCATTAGTGTTTTGTATTGATTTATAACTTTGAGGAAATATAATCTGAATACAAAACATGCATATTTAACTTCAGCGTCATCCTACTCTGGATCAGGGCCTACCAATATGCCAAGACATTCAAATTTAAAAATAATTTCTAGGCCACATATGGAGTATGGAAATGACAGATCTTGTTCAAATCCACTAACATTCAACAAATTAATAAATGCTCTACCTCTAAATCTGTTAATCTGGTCTATTTTGGATACCTGCTTTAGAATTGCATCCTAGATGTGCCAATTTCTTTCTGATGACTATAAGAGGAATCTAGATGACTAGGACAGAAGTAGGTGTTTATACTGTAGAATACTGAAGTTAAATAAGATAAATCTTTGACTGGATTATTGTCCTACTATTGACTTAATATTATCAACCATCTCATTGTTGGTCTAACACATGTCCTAAGGAAATGGAAAAATACTACAGCAGTTGTCTAACATCAGTGAGGATAACATCTGAGAAACCTTCAGGATGGGCCAACATAAATCAAATTACTAGCATTTGCCTAGGTCAGGAGCACTCTCGCGGGCAATTATCACTGCTCAGCTGATACATAGTAACTTTTAAAGTTACAGTAATTATATAGTTCTTCCAAGCCCTAAGCCCTTTCCTTTGCTGTTAGGTGTAAAGTTACCTGGATCTTGGTCTGAGCAGCTTGTATGATGGCATACAATTGCATCCATAAGTACAATTATACTTAAAATTCCTTTACCTCATTAAAACATACTAAGTAGCTTTGGTAGAAATTATTCAGGACCTAAAAGTCTGTTCTACACATGCTGCTATTACTGTGTTAACTGGCAAGGCTAACATCCGTTACAGATACTTGGTTTTTTTCTCTCACTATTTCCATACTGTGCGTTGTTTAGGGATGGGTGTGTTTATTTAAACCCTGTATGTCCTATACTCTTTTAGTATTATAAGTCTGTAGGCTTAAAAGTAGACTACCTTGCACTTGCATTGAGATAGGCAAGGTAAAAGAGATCACAGAAATTCAGTCTTTAGTTGAACTGCTTCCAGGTTCTGAGCTCAACCAATATCCATCATAGTAATTTAGGGAAAAAAAAAAAAAGAAAAGGTTGTGGTTTTTTATTTTCATTTCTTGAAGAAGGCAAATTCCTCTGCTCAGAAGCTTCCCCACCCACCCATTTCAAATTCTTCAGGACTTTTTTAAAAAAAAAAAAATCTCACCACTTCTAAAACACATGCAGTGAAAGAAATCAAACACAAACATGTAAAAGTACTTTACAATTTTAACTGAAGTCAGAACTTAATGTGATATATAACTTAGAATCTTATACTACACATCAGCATGACACAATTTGAGTCAAAGTTGTTGTTCTCTCTTAGAGTTTTGTTACTTCTTTCTTTTTTTTTTTTTTTCAGGCAGACAACCAGTCTTTATGGACATCTTGGTTTTTTAAGTTTTATGTATTGCGTCTGCACACTTGCCTGTTTACTAGATGATAACAGGGAAGAGAGAAGAGAGACCAATAATGGAAAGTAACAATGGGAGGGGGAGGATTACTAAATACTCTTGAACCTCCAGAGGCAACATATTTCTATCGCTACCTCTGGCACCAAAAGCAGTTGGCATGAGAACAACTGTCTCATTTACTCTTCTTCAGTGCAAGGAGACAAAGTTACTGGTAAGATTTGTACTACCCAAGCAAATTTTTTAAAAAAGGATTGTTTCACTAATTGTCATATCTGTACTGCACAGACTTCTTCCTTGTGTGCTTTTCAAATTAGCCACACAAAGCATATTAAACTGATTAATAGCTGTGTGAATTCAGGATCAAGCTAGTTGAAAACAATGGTTTGCACTTATATGCCTAAAATTCTGAGACATTCAATAATGCTGGTAAAACAAGAACATATTTGTAATCAGTTAGGAGTTAGATCAAAATTTAAATGAAATTGCTATCAAATAAACTTACATTTATTAACGTCATCAAGTGTAACGTTATGTCTTCATATTGTTCTCTTAGATAAGCCTTTTGACATAACTAGGACCTTGGAGTATGCTGGGGAACAGGACCTACAAAGAAATGTTTGTGCATAGTATGAGCAGGATCAGCTAACAAAATCCCAGAAGTGTATGATGCCAATCAAGGGAGGGAAATTTGAGAATGAGGGAATGAGGTCATGAGGTGAGACAGTATTTTGATCTGGCAGGGATCACTACAGCCCCCACAAATGTGAGGAATTAAGGCTCCCAGAATACAGTGGCAGTACAAATGCCATCTGTCCTGTTTCTGGGTTGAATCACTTGCATGCCATTTGTTATACACCAGACATGCTTTGGGGTATTGTAATAATGACAATATATGGTCTAGCTGCTCATAGCTTTGTGTGAAGATGAAAATAAGAAGAAATGTTAGGTTTACAACACAGAAGGTTTGAACTCAGGAGATTTTTTCCTTTTCTATAAACTCTGTGTATGATTTAGATTATCTTCCTACAAATATTTGTTCCTTGGCTTGACTATCTGCATAGCAATCCATACAGTTTCATGCTCTACTAAGTGTGTAAAATTAACTGTAGGTGTAAAATTTTGCATGGTTAGAACTGTAATTTCTCTATGTGGCTCACTTACTGCAGAATATTAAATCTTCTAATGTAAGGAAGGGATTGATTCTTGTCTTCTCCTTTTTTGAGTTTGTACCCCATGTTGGGTCAATCTAACAGACCTGCATGGAGCTCTAAGAGGGATATTGTGCAACAGGATGAACACACATGTCCATGTGTTTTCTGGGCATGGTGCAGCACAGTAACTTCTCTAGCTTTGAAGGAGCTAGGGAAAAACATGTGTGGAACAGGAGTTTGGAGAGTGTGAGATACCACAGCTGTAAGCAGGGCTGTGAGGAAACAGCTCACTTGGTGCAGAGCAGCAGAAGACCAAAACCAGGTTTTTGCCGGCCCTCCATGCTTCAGTGAGCTGTTGAAGAATGAATAAATGGTGGGTAAACTTCCTTTTTCTCCTTGCAGGCAGCGCTACTACTCTTAGGCCTTATGGATGGTATTTATCTTCCCTAGCTTTTAGAGCTGACAGCACAGATGTCTACAAGTACTCAATGTAGCCTCTCTTTATAATTCATAGAGGGCACCTTGGGGTGCAATTGATCTAATTCTAAAGTAGGCATCTAAAACAGGCCAGAAAAATCATGTCTCAGAAGTATAATATCAGTCATTTACTGGATTTGAATTTGATCTATCATATCCATGCTCAGTATGCTATACAATAATTTGTGCATTTACAAGTATCTTCATTGCCTGTGTCATCCTGAGGAAGGGTCTTAAAAAGATTTGCAGTCATAAGAAAGAAGAACAGATGGTATAACAGCTTCATCTGGCAATGACTAACTTATACATATGAGGCCTACTCAGGACTGATGCCTTTCTCCTCTAAGTAATTGAACAGCTTCTTAACAGGACAGCTGGAAGAACTGCTGAGCCCACTTCCATTCTTCTGGACACGGTGGCCTGGATCTGAAACAGAATAGAAAAGCTGAGTTTCCTGGCATGACCTTTTTTTTTTTTGCTCACATAATCAAACACAGACAAGGAGAAAACAAGTACATTAGTACAAAAAAAAAAAAAGTTTCTGCATTCCTTTTGCTTTTTGATGGTAAATTGTTATGTTTGTATACCCATGAAGTAGGAATAAATTGGAAGCTGAGTTGCTAGTGATGGAGGGAGAAGATGGACAAGAATACTCCTTTAGCAGAGAAAGAATAGATCTTGCAGCATCTGATGAAATTAATTATCTTGTAGGGGCTAAAGGTAAACCCAGCTATTTTGACTGAAGATACTGGTAAACAGATTCAGGAAAGATTGAATCAGTTATTTGGTTTGTTCTATTCAGTTTTGTTTGGGGTTTTTTTACCTCTTATCACTTAAAAATCCACTTAATGTGCTTCATTGTGAAGTCTCACATAGAACTATAGTGTAGACCTGAGGCGAAAATTGCTAGTGTAGGGACATATGTGAGCAATGGGAAACTGGGAGAAATACGAGGTATGAGAATATCCTCAACCAGTACTGCTGCTGAACATGGTTTGTCACGAAACTTCAACCCCACTTGCTGGGTCACTGGACCTGGCCTAATTGAAAGACCAAAGCAATTCAGACTCTCCTGCAGAGATTTGTTCGAACATCAGTCTTTTACAACCACTAGCCTGACTGACATGTGCAACATTCCTGCCTTTCCTCTAGCTAAGGCAGACAATACCACAGCCCTCCTGTGGACAACAAAGACTGGAGAAAGCTATTCTATATGTTAACTATGCTTTCTGGAGACAACACAATTCTGACTCTCCATCTGCTGTGCTAACCTAACTATACCCTGGCTTTCTCAAGGTCACAAAGCTCAACAAAGCATTTTAAACCACTCTGTGAAAGGGAAGTGTTCCACCATTGGGGCTTTCTAGATGTGGGTTAATTTGCTTCTGAGACCACCACAAATGCTCTTTCCCATTCAGCTTCCCTGAGAGCAAGACATTTATAATCTTATCATGTGTACCTTAGGGAGAAACACTGTCAAGTTTTGCAACCAAGCCATTAGGCTGAAGTGTGTGGTACCTCACACTGAACCAAATAGTAGGAGGTCTGAATGATCAGAGAGCTGAGAGACAGAGGGTGCAATGATATATTAGGGCTCCAGGGATCAGACGCCTGACAGTGACAATGCAATTAAGTGGAAACAAGTTTCCCTGTGGGTCCTGACATTTTCTGGACATAAAGGTGACACATATTCAGGCTAGGCTTGGGAGTATGGATTTATATAGTGCAGACAAACACATCTGCTACATGTGTAGTCCTCTAGCTTTGGATTAAACATTGAGGGAGCGAGAGGGGAGAAGAGATAAATTTGTTGTCCCCAAGTGATTCTTTTAATGAAAGATTATTTTGCCACTGGAGACTAGGGAGAGTTAGAACAGCTCCCAAACTTGTCCTAAAACCTAATTTCACCAGGTAGTCTGCATGTGATTTGGAAAAAACTCCACGTACAAAGAATGTCAATGAAAGTAAAAGATTAAATAAAACTTTCTCCCTTTCCTGGTCCATACCAGCTGAATGAAAACCGTTTGGTATGAATGTTTGTGAAAACAAATTCTTCCAGAGCAAAGTGCATAGCCTGGTAGGGAAATGAACACTTTGTTTTTCTCGTTGTCCTATCATGAGAACAAAGAATATTCACCGTTTTTGTGCCTCATCTCTTGTGGCTATATGCCTGTACATGGTTTCAAGTTGTCCAGTTTTGAGATAGATCTACCTAAAATCTATTACATTTTCATTAGAATATAAATAGGCATCTTTAATTTTCAAGTAGAGGAAACAAAATGAGTATGAAAAATGCAATGGAAAAAAAAAAAAAAAGAAAAAAAAAGCCTTGTAATTCAGTCTCCCACTGCCCACTCTGTCTATTGGGAACATCCTCGTCACCGGGGCTTTTGGATAATATACTGATTGTCTGAGTAACACAAAACTCTGTAATTCCCTTCTGGTTCTTAGGAAGTTATCACTTTGTGCCAAGACTCAGCTCCTTGCACCCTTCTTCTCTCAGTAGTTTCATCGTCTGGGCTGCAAGCTCCTAGTTGCTTCTATGACTCTGTCTTTACTGCTTGCCAAAACAGAAAGCCCACAGCCTACTGTGGGGGCAGGCCCAGTAACTCCACAGGGAAGGGCCAGTCTCCCCTCCTTCCACTTCACCCACTCATTGTCTCCTTGAACCAAAAAAATACATCCCCATGGACAAACCTATAAAACAAATCAAGTAGGTTTGTGAAAAACAGCCTCAATAGCCTTCAATCTGCAATTATTTCCTGCTGTGTCCTTGATCAACAGTAATAACGGGCATGCATCTGAAGAAAACATCTGCACCAGAATACCTCCATAATTTATACAAGCTAAAATACACTCAGTGCTAGCCCTTCTCTGTCTACTGAATGCACAAAGCCAAATGTCCTCAGGCTTCAGGAAAGTTTGCATTTGTAGCTGAACTTTGTGGCTTATATCCAGCTCTGATTAGCAGCCAGACTTTCTGTGTTGGCCCCTCACAGATGATGTGTTGCAAAAGCGTCACTGAGATATTGCTTCTTCCTCACTTTCTCCAAGTATTTTTTGGTTCAGTCTTTATATGTCATCACAGCTGGCCACTTTCCTTATAGTTTTGGAGGCAGATATACCTTGGAGGCAGATGTACATTCAGATTGCTTGGCAGCAGAGGGTGTATCGCTGGAGCCAGGAGAACAAGATTAGAAGGTGAGATAAACATATGTTTTTATCTCTGAAATAAAGATTGGCTCTGGAGCCTCCAAAAGGGCCTTGGAGCTATGAATTTATAAGAAAGGAGCCCTTTTGTTCTCAAGTTAAAACATCAGGTACTTTCTACCATTTTTAGTACTTATTATGAATCAAACAGAAATGTGAAACTTGTTTTTTATCACTCAATAAAAAGACCATTTGGGATATGTTACAGATGGGAATTTTGAGCAACAGCTCTTGATCAATAATAGGAAAAGTGGTTAGAAGTCCTAGAGAGTATGTAGTAACAGCATAGGGAGGTCCTCCTAGAGAGCATATAAGAACACTACAGGCTTTATTTCACAAACCTCCTGAGTGACTTCGGAAAAGTCACAGACTGATATTAGTGCTCTGCTGAGGCCAAGATGTGATTTTCCATTAATTACAGTAGAGCAAAGAATGAAGCTTTAATCTTGCAACAATTGTGTTTCTATGTATAAAATAGAAGTAGGATAATTTACCTTTATGAACAAGTTTGCATATATAATGTTTTAAGATGCTTAAAGTGAGAACTACTATACCTATGGAAGTCATATACTATACATATAGTCCCTTGCATCTATTTCATAACGTAAACATATATACACACTTGTCTTTGTAGTCAAGGTGATGAAACAAGTTTTTTTTTTACACAACTTCCTTCTACAATACTAAAAAGACTATTTAAAAGACTATATCAGTTGCTCAGCATGTGTAGGTGAAGTATGCATTTTGATCCAATTCTAAATCTAAAGAAAAGTAGGGAGCTGCATTTTTTCTCTTCTCAACATATTCTTCTGTAAAAAGTGTTGCTTTTGCTCCTATTTGGGATCAAATGAGCTTTTGAAGCCCCAAAGGCATCTTTTGAAAAGAAATTTAAAATGTTTTTATACTTCAGAATACTCCAATATTGTTTAAACGGCTGTAGCTGTATTGCTAACACTGAAATAAGAGATAATACTATGAAGATCAAAACAGAATAAGTCAGCTCAATGTGAATACAAAATACTTTATGTTCAACCTGCAGGTAAATAAAGCAGTAAAGAGTTTGTATGCTTTTAGGTCCCAATCCATCAATGCACTTAACCACTTTTAGCATTAATCATAAAAGTGCTTTGATTGATTTCCATTGAATTATTCTAAATCTGAAGTACTTTACTGATGACTGAACATACTTCTTTGCAGGAATGTATGGAACTAAAAAGATTTGTAAATACACTCTTCCACCTAGCACAGGGACAAAAGAGAGAGTCAGACAAAAGGACAACGGACACAATGGACAATCAATGGCAATTCAGAAAACTATAATTCTTATAAATATCAGCACACATTTCACTTAAAGTTTACAAGCTGTTATTGATCTGGTGCAGCAAATATGATACAGAAAAAAAAAAAAAAGATGGATTCTGACTCTCTTGATGTTGGTTTTTCTTGACACATGTTACTTGAATGGCTGAGTGGCTATCATTCCAAATGTGAAATGTTAAAATAGCACACAGTCCTCCAAAAATTAATTATTTAGGTGCAAGCTGGTGCATACATTTTTGAAAAATTCTCCTGAGAATATTTACCTAAAAGTTAAGAAATTGTGAATGGCATATCAGTTTCTGTAGATTTCCTTCCTGCACTTGCAAGAAAAGGAAGTAACTGTACAGTGGTTTTATGTTACAGTATTGGCGAACTTTGTCTTTGCAAAGAGAAGTACTATAAGAGAACCATTTAAAGTGTACATGAAAGGCGTTGTATTGAGTGTTTAGAAATTCTTCTGTTAGAAAACAAATCTGCTTTTCTCTAGGCTGTGCAGTCTTCATAGCAACTCTACTTAGTGTTTGCCACAAATAAGTTCATGTCCCAGCATTTAGAAAAGCTTACAAACCTACATAAACATCACTCCATTATTTGATTCTTGAAGCAGTAGGTTGTGCCTTAAGGCTCTGCAGAATAAAGGATTTAAAATTTAAGGTTCAGCCTCAAGCATTATTGTCCTTGATAGAACAGCAGGAGGTAAGGACTGCAGGCAAAATTATCATAGCCTGAAGCCAATCCAGCTGCAACAGGAGAGGGAAGCAGGAGCCAGACAACCCGACAGAATCATGAGCCAGCAGCAGGACAGCAATACAAAAAGCTCAACCCAGCCAAAACTGGAACCACTATATCATCAGCAGTTGGAATTTGGGGTTATAGTAAGGCATTGTTTGATTTGTGAAGAAGAGATGACATAACTGTGATTCATGCATTAGGCTCACTAGGAATTGAACACTGCAAAGAATTACAAGAAGAGTAATTTCCTACTAACATTCAATGAGGAAATGAGTAAGACTTGCAAAGAACAACAACAAGAACAACAGAAAGCTGTGTTATAAGAGTATGATTAAGTGACAAGTTCTAGTAATCCAAAGTTTGGACCAAAAGCACTCAGAAGTTTGGCCGGCCTTTTTCTAATCCCTTGTGTGCATATCTTATGAGATGACCATTAATTGCACACTCATTATTTTCTGGCTAGGAACCCTTCCTCATTGAAGAGCACAAAATGGATGATGTACACTAAGCAAATGTTCAGAATTGTCAGAATTTTTCCAAGAAATGTTTTTCCTGATCTCATTCATCTCTTCTTCAAGATAACCTAATTGGTTTGGCAAAGCTTTTTTTTTTAAAAAAAAAAAAAAACAGACACAAATGACAACAAACAACAAATGAAAATGCAACAACCAGAGGCAGGTACTCAGCCTGGAAAAGCACAGTAGAACTGGTTCAAATTTTTCAAACTTATTAATAATTTTAAATTTTTTGTTATAATATGCAATAACAACAAGTCCTAGTAATAGGTAATGTTAGCAGCCACATCTAAAACAAATTATCTGCAGCCTTCTACTCTGAATCTTGTTCTCATGGGCTATCTACTGTAGGTTTGAAGACTTTATATAGCTCCTATTCTACTTGAATTTCATACTTCTTTTTATAAAGATAATATTTATGTTAGATTATAGAATTATAACCACTGACTTCATAAGGATATGGGTGTCATCCAGTGAAGTGTATCTGTCCACTTCACGTGGGTATGAGCAGATTTCACACACGAAATCTGTCTGATTCACACTTCAGTCTGATGTGTGGCCTATCACTGAACGGACATAGGTCTTTTCTCAGGAGATCTGCTCCCTTCTTTGATTCTGTGATGTCTTAATCCGACTGAGACATCTTAAATGCAGTATCTATCTTTCAGATCCATTGATCAGTACTGCTAAATACAAAAAATATTCTCCAGGACTAGAAGAAGCACAGCTCTTTTTCTGTCTATCTGACAGAAACTGAGCTGGATGTATAGAGAGTAACAGTTCAGTAGAATTGTGTTCAATAACATTGAATTAATCTCACAAACATACTCACTTATACTATCTTCCAAACCACCATTTTTATTTTTTTTTAAAAAAAAATTTTTATTCCTCATTCATTCTTTATTTTCCTACCTACACAGAGGAGCAGAAAATTAAAAAGAAAAGTGAAATATCAGAATGATTTCTGATCAATAGCAGAAAGAGCCAGAAATGTATGCAACACCATTTCTGCTCGTGCTGATGTGAGACACCAGGGAATGTGGGAATAATGTGATGACTTCTAACTCTTCCTTCTGGTTGGAATCTAATAGCATAAAAAATATAATGTTTAATCTCTGACTGGATTAAGAGCTGATATACTGTTCAGAATGGCTACAAATAGTTGAGATTTTGACTAAATATATTGATATCCATTAATTTTCCCATAGAAGACATCAAGGATAATTGTGAATTCACTATATTATCACAAAATGGCAGCATAAAAAGTTAAATGTAATGAATGTGATTAACTAGTTACCAGTAGTAGGTAGAGTACTGTTTTAGTAAATTTTCTGAGAACACACCCATTGCAGAAATATTATATCTCTCGATTTTTTTTGGTTGTTATACTATTTATTCTCTTTTGCTTTCTTTCTGTATCTCAGTTTTTCTGTCTGTCTATCTGCCTCTTTGTTTATAGCCACCAGCCCTGTTGTCATCCAGTTCACAGTATTTTACAGTTTTAATTGTTTCCAAAGACAGAACTCATAGATATGTTTTTACATTGCAGTTAAAACGCCTAATTTAAATCTCCCAATCATACATCTCACCCAAATTGACATGTCTGAGTCTGCCCTGAACAATAGTTTTGTCTTAAATTTCACTACCTTACTTAGTTTTTGGCATGAGTAGAAAGTGACGCTCCATGTCTCATCTCATCTACAGTGAGCTTCCAATAGTTTGTACCCATATTACTGCTAGACTTGGAAAAGCAAGTTCTGGATGTTCGAATACCAAAGAAGTTTTACATACAATGTAAATATTCCATATTTCTATGAATTCTCTAACAATGATGGATTTTATTGGGGTCATATGGAAAGAAATGTATGAAGTTAATAAAATTCCTTGGGAACTTGTTTAACACAAATCTACTTTTCAATACATATTCATCTGAGGAATACTTTATTTTTACTACTTGTCTACCTACTTCTTTAGGTAACTTTTTTATAATACAAAGTTTATGAGCTATATTCTTAAAAAACTTTTTTTTTAAAATTATTATTATTTTCTCAGTTATCCTAACAATAAAAAAAAAGCATTGAGCTAATTATCAGAAAACTTTAGAACCCAAAATTCAATTTTTAAAAATAATGTTTCTTGCTATGGAAAGAAAACTTGCTGTGAAAATCCTCCATGGACATTCCTACTTGAAACAAAGTGATGGATTCGGATGGCAGATATCTGGGATGAATAAATATTTTGCTTATACACTTTTAAAAATCATGCTTTTGGCATTTTTCTGAAATGGAGTATCAGGTGTCAAACCAAAGTCATGGTAAATGTCACTAACAGTAAATACTGATTGTTGAAGGTGTAGATTTTATCATTAGTGATACTTTTTTATATCACTGTGTTTTGCTACACAGGTTGGGGCAAAGCACTGTGTGATCTGAAATGAATGGTGCACCTAAAGATGGGAAGCAGCAACAACAACACGATCCCATAAAAGCCATCACTTTTCAGAGGATCTGTTCCTTTCCAGAGCTTTATAATTTGCACACAACTTTTTTATGTACTCAGAAGGAAGACAATAGACAGCAATCAAAATGTTCAAAATCAAATCAAAAAGAATAGACAGGAGGCTCCCTAGGGAAAAAAACACGACTCCAGATTTTCACCAGGGGACACTTTTCTCAACACTGTTAGAGCACATTGTTATTAGTCCCATAGGGTGAGGATTAGCTCATCCACCATTCGTCATCTTGTCTATGATGCTCATTTAGACCTCTTGTCTAAGCAATGGAGAAAGATAAATGGAAGAATTCCTTTCCTGCAGTCACTGTCTCCCCAGTGACAGCTGAGGAGTGAGTGACCTGGCCAAGTGGCTTAGTCTAGGCATCTAATTTTTGGGAGAAAAAGTAAAATAAGATGATTGCTATTCCTAGGAATTTAAAGAAACCTATCTGGAACGTTATACCAAATTCTTCTGTCTCCACACCTGGAAATGTGACATTCTGTGTCTCCCATACACAATATGAGGTCTTTCATTTTCTCTGAATGACACATTTTACTTACAGCCCAACATTTTGCTGTAGAAATGAAGAAAAATATAAGTGAACACAGTCTAAAGGAGTTCAGAAAACCTGTACAGTTTGGTTTGCAACTAGAAGCCTTCAACAGTCAAAACTAGAAAGAAATTTTACTAGAATGGTGCTTACTGTAGTATGAACATCTAACAATATATCCCCATCATTAGTAAAATGAGCTGTTCTGGTATCAGTGGAACTAGCAAATCTTTGTTTCCATTAGATCCTTTCTCTGCACCCTCCACTGCAGAAGCAGCCCCTTCCAAAGCTTGCTGTGACAAACCCGGGGGTCCAGGATAGCAAGCACTGTGGAGCAGTGTACTGAGCTACATGCATGGCCACCAATCAACCAATTCATGCATGCTGGTGGGCTCTTGGGCTATCACCCAGCAGCATGGGTGGCAATTGCATTCTACTTATCTTCTCCTCAGTGGGAAGGGACAACCTCTTCTTTTCTACCCAGCTGAGGATTTTCACAGGGTTTCTATGAGTTTACTTTCCTCTGAGATTTCTGTGCCTTTCCAAGGATGCTTGAGAACAGCTGTGACTTAGCATTAGACACTGACAGTTGACCATGTCTTCAAAATAAAGTAAGCTGTCATCATAAGTATGATGTGGTGCCAGTACTAGGAAATGAAAATAGTCCAGAGTGAACATAGACAGTAAAGCTATGAAGCATTGTGGTATTAGGAAAGGATTCTCTTTTTATGAACTGTTCAGGACAGTGAAACTGTAGATGCTCCTCTAAGATGGGTAAAGCCACTGGGTGACAGGAATACTGTCTTCAGGCATGAATTGGTGCAGGTCTGCTCTCTGCCTAACCAAATCTGACCCCTAACATCACATATTAACATTATGCCTAAATCTACTAGGCATGTTCGCCCTAATAATTAAACTTCTCTGGCATATATTCAATCAGTATTGTTGGAAATGAACATATGTGTTTTTATTTTTGGTTAAACAAGAAATCAAAAACATTATAGTAAATAATATATTTTCCCTGTCAGAAAATCAAATACAACAGCTCCCCTTTCTTCTTCCCCTTTTTTTTTTATGGATCAAATGTCTGCGAGACCAGGGAATGCCACATCAACTTATCAATTTGATGATGCACATAAAAATTATGAGAGCTCCTTTCAGCTCTGATCCATACTGGTATACCAGAAATGTCCATATAAATTTATGGAAAAGTATTTCTATTTATTAAAGACTATAATAGTACTTTTAAAATACTTTTTTTTTTTTTTACATTTTCTTATAGCAGTAGAAGTTATTTCTAGAAGAATGGTGCATTGATTTGTCCTTTGCTTGTCTTTTAACTTTCTTTTCAACTTTGTTTTATAAAGAAAAAGTCTTCTCTGCCATTTCTTTTTGCTACTATGCATCAGCAATTTGGAGACTGATGGCATTTTCAGAGCCATGATTAGAAACTTCATTACCACCAACACTTACTATGCCTTTGCATGTCACAGCTTGACAACACAGAAAACCTAGGTGATGTTTTAGAGAAGAAATCTGGAACTATTGGCAGCTTTACCATAGCACATCAGGTGTCTGTGGTTGGCCATCGATGGATAAGCAGTTTTCTTTATTAACTTGTCTGAGCATGAAAAAGTATTATGAAATACCACAAAATTAGCTTTGTGAAATGCAGGGCACTCTCTGCTGATGTTTCATTTAATTCCAAATAATTTTAAATCACTGTTTTTGCCAGAATAATTACACTCCCTAGAAATTAATTCCATAATGATAGGCTTTTAAAACTAGAAACCTATTTTAGTATTTGAAGATATTTCCTTTCCTCCCCACAATAAAGAGTTTATTTAAAGAAAAAAACATTATTTCTGTTTCCAGCCCTTGTTCTACCTCCCATTCAGAGAAGAGCTTCTTTTATCAAACTTCCTTTGAAGACTGGATTAGATATAACCAAGATGTTAGATCATACTACTGACTTCATGCAGTGACATGTCATAAAAACATAGTCAGCTTGCAGAGTAACCAAAATCACACAAGTGCTTCCACCTATTTCTATTTCTTGAACTTTATAACATGGAAAAGTGTTTTGGATACCATTAAAGAATGTGCTAAGTTTTAAATGTGAAACCAGACTCTGCAACTTACAACAATGGAATTGAATTAAATTAACTTTAGGGGGAAAAACAATTTTGCTGAAGATGTACTCCTTGAAATTACTGGTTGGAACACACAGACAATGAAAAGAGCCATGCTTTCATGGTAGATTTAGTCTTCCCAAATAGACACATTTGACAGATCATCCAATTGTAATATTAATCATTCCAATAAGATGGTCCATGTATGAACATAAAAAATTTTTCAACCACTAAATGAATCAGTAATGGGGTCCAGTGTTCTGAAATAAGCCCATAATTTGTTAAAGTGTTGTGATTTCCCTGGATGAAAGGAACAGAATGGCCATTTCTGCCAACAACTGTGCCCTTCAGCTGGGATGAATGTGACTTTCTGCATCAAGAAAGTCAACCTGTGTAAAGGTAAATTGGCTGTCTAAATAGGCCTTTGAAAAAAACAGAAATAGGAATTGTCAGTGCACTGAGTAGTTGGTAAATCTGTCAGCTCCAATGAGAAGTCCATCTTACTGAACATTGCAGACAAAGGGGATTCCTCAGTGCCCAGTCTCTTTTGCACCAGGATCTTGTATGAATCAGGTCTGTGAGACACTCCTCCACAAAGAGAAATAATAGAAAGGTTTGCTTAGGTTTTGCAGAATTTGTTTGTTTCTTGGCAGTGCTACAGAAAACAATGCATAAAATGGATTATTTCCTTCACAGGTTTAGATTTTGGCAAGATAAGGTGTTGACAGTAGAAGATGGCTATAAAAATAAACCCTGGTGTGACCTGTTATATGCATTTCGAAAACAGAAAGAACACAGTAGGTTCTAAAAGATGATTATGCACTGTCTACAGGACTGAACTCAAGTGAAATACTGCATTAAAACTTGGAAGTCCTCCTTTGAACCATCAGTGCGAGGGATTTTTGTTGAAAAAAACCAACCGATCAGTGTGGCTAACTGCGATTTATTTGATTTTATGCAAAACAGTTATGATTAAGTGTTTTCAGGTAAATTATTAACGCTTTTTAATTTTTTTTTTATTATTATTTTCTACTGCTGTAATAACTTCATAGTCCATTCAGGAACATCAGTCTACCAACCTGACATAATAAATAAATTAATCACTAAACACTAAATCAGAACAGTTGATTATCTCTCTTCCTACTCTCAAGCACCTGGTATTCTTTCTCATCTCTATAAAATATTCCATCCAACTGAGAATGTAGTTTAAAAAAAGAAAAAAACAAAAACCAAAACAACAAAAAGACATAATGAAAGAAGGAAAGAAAGGAATAGGCTCATTTCCTAAGATTCAAGATTCATTTAATGAAGAGCAAAACACCAGTACTGGAAAAATTGATTGTGAAGTAATGGAACTCCACTGCCTTTAGTAGTGTTTCTTAAGTATTTAGCAAACCATTGATTCAGCCCAGTTCTTACTGAAGACATCTGGGAGCCAAATCAGGCCCTTCTTCTTTTGCATTTCCCTCATTTAATATGATTATTCAATGTAAAGAAAATATTTTCTTTTTCATTTCCTTTCCTTACTTTACTTCTGAGTGAGTATATGATTAATGATTCTGAGTATGTGTTGTGGAAAAATGATCTTGTCACTTTTCTGTCCTTTCTTTCAATAAAAGCTGATTTTAATAAAAAATTACCTTTGAATTAATATTTTTACAACATTTTAGAATATTTATTCTAGATACTTTCTGAAAAGCTTTTAGTTCTAAACCACACAAACCTATTCTTCATTGTTATTAACATTAAACAACCTTGCCTAGCTACCAGCTGCTACTCGGTACAGCTGTCAATATGGCCAACAGCCTTATTCAAGACCATTAAAATAAAAGAGCACCTATTTTCTGCTACAAGCTACCACCTTTCACCCAAGATGATGCACAAAATGGACGTGGAGTACCATTTACAGGATTAATATTATCCAGTGTTTACAGTTAATGGATTTGTGTTACTGCTTCATTCTACAAGGCCTCTTTTCGTCTTTTAATTTATCCTCAGGTCTGCTGCTTTATTTTTGTTCCATCATCCTCATAAAAGCCATTATCTTTCCATTAGCAAACCTGTCAAATAACTCTTCATACGCTCTTTGATCTGTCCAGCAGCCATTTGCATTCTTTGCTGTGAGTTTTTCAATTATACTCAAGAATTTTAAAATACTAGTTTGCTGAGAGCTACTTCACACACGGTGGTACATTTAATTAACATAGGATAGAAGAAAGGTTTGCGACGATGTTGCTGCTCTTTGCTGCCATAACAACTCCTGGTTTCCTTCTCTTTTATGCAAATCAGGTCACAGACATTTATGTCAGTGAAAATGCTGTAAAACTTTTTAACATAATATTGAATGAAATGCATTTCTCAAAAAATAATTGTACTTTATTTTTACATTTGATGGTTTATCTGAAAAACTCTCTCTCCAGACACTGGAACTTGAAAGTGCATTCTGAGTGAGTTTGTGTTTGCTTGATTTTGCAAGTCATATTCTTTTCCTTTATTCCTTCCTTTTAGTATTATTCTGACTAGAAAATATGAAAGAATAGAACTCTTTATCTGCAAGCAGTCTTATAGAGGCAGTAGAAGAAAGGAAAGGAAGTTGTAAGGATGTATGTTCATGATCAAGAGTAGATAATTAGGGACTGCAATGTATGGAGGAAGTCCAAACGCACTGCAGAAGAGCAAGAAGGCATGCTGGACCACATGTGAGACATTGGTAGAGCATTTAGGATGGCAAAAGACTGTCATTAGAGAGCAAAGCACTGGCAGACATGACCTCCAGGCTGCTATTAAGTTTGATTTTCACAATTGGTATAATATTGTTACACTTATACTTTCATACCATTTATCCATAATACTGTAAGTTTCAAGATGCTTTACTGAGAAGTAGCATGATAGTATTCCACTGTCATTGTTTTCTTTTACATAAAAAAAAACCCTTTCCTATCTTATTTTATGATACTGAATTTAAATAAACTGTATGACAATTTTTGATGATGGACTTAAAGATCTCATCCAGCTCACACTATTCTCTGATTCTATGTTTATTTCTACTACATATTTTGTATGTATCTGCTGCTCTGCTTTCTCATGTAGGAGTGTAAACCAAAAAAAATTGTTGAAGGCCACAGTCTGCTGTGTAGGTTACTTTCTCTTTAGCCATATTCAAGCATTTTTTCTCTTCAAAGCAGCTCTGCTCTGAGCGTGTTTAATACTAAAAGCAAGTTCAGGACAGAGAGCAAAATTTGATCAGTGACATTCAGGCCAAAAAATGCCTCAATCTCAATACTAGTCATAGCTGCTGGTAAATGAACTTCTGTAACAAAACAGTCTCATTACCATTAGTCCTTGATTATATGTCCTTGATGGCAATAGTTTTCTGGGTCCATGTACTTCACTGCTTCTAAAAGGAACTTCACTTTGCTGCTGCCAGACCAGGAGAAATCATGTCAGTCACATTCAGCAGACTACTGAATTGTTAAATGTTGGAAGTAGCGTACATTACTTTAACCACTCCAGCTACAACTCAACAGAGCTCTCCGTAATTGATATCAGGAGTGCAGGCCACTAGGATGGAAAAATGTGACACTTGAATAATAAGTATTTTGAACTTTCTACTGACCTTTTCTGCCTCAGGAATGATTGCTTTCCTGAGATAAAATTGCAAAAAATTGTGTATGAGCTGAGCCGTCTGCAACTTCTGTGTCATTTCATTTTGCCATTAGCTCAATTTACCAGAGGAGTTACAGTATTGTGATCTGTTTCGTGTGACAGCTGCTGATACAAAACTTACTCTTCTTTTTTTTTTTTTTTTTCTTTTCAGGAAATGTTTACTGCCAAATAAATAAATCCCAGAATTGACTCAAGAACAGAAGTGTTTGGAATCGCTCCATTATCTTGCAGTCTTTTGCTGTGGCTTCCCCTGTTTTGAAAGCAGACCAAAATCAATCACTCCATCTATCTTGTCTTTTCAATACCTTCAAATCCCCTAAGGCCCTTCAAAAGGCCTACATATTCTGGGTACATTCACATCGAAGTGTTTGGAGTGTCATGTTGCTTTTTTCTTTCCACAAAATCTGTGTCTGCTATTACCAGTCTTGATCCATTTCCTCTGAGGTCCATAGGAGCTGCGTCAGACCCCTGCTTTGGAGGGTGTGAATTAAATTCTGAAATTCTAGCTGTAGGATTTTCCATTTCTTCTGTTGTTCCAAAAAAGTTCTCTCCTTGGAATCTGTGGAGTCTTTAGGATCTCCCTATGGTGTTGTAGTTTTTATTTATTGTAAAACATATGGAGTAGAGCAAGAAAAAGCCCTCCATGTTTCCTCTATCGCCCTTGAATTTCTTATGGATTTCTTCTAGTATAAGATCCTATATTATAGGATTTTTTGTTTTAACTAAAATATTTACTTTTAGCCTTTAGCATAAATGTGTTTTCCTTGAAAAGCAAGATATTGTTTCTAATATGGGAACTTTGAGAGATAGAGTGTATTAAGAATCAATAGGCAAGATTAGAATGAAAACCTGCTGTGATCATTTAAAAACCATCCCATGCTACATGGTAGCTTAATTCTGATCGACAGTAGAAGATTTACTACTCTGTACTCTTGGCACCAGGTAGAGGCAGATTTTAATTGCTTACAAAATAACAGATATCCTTCTTTCAACCCTACCTTTCTTTGAAATATTTTTGGATTTGTTTCAAGAATGAGATTGCTGGCCCAATCCAGCGTGCTGTACGCTTTCTGAAGGTAGTCTGGCCTGTCAGTTCTGCACTGAATGCTGGATTAAGTAGTAGATCAAAATGTTTACCAGTGTCTGCCCTACAAAGATTTCTGAAATTCATTGATGATTCAGATTAAATATTACTTTGATAGCTATTTATGGTCTCCATCTCTGGGGTTACTAAATCTTCCAATGGTTTACCATACTGGAATATCCATGAAAATATCCTATATCTTCCTCTAGAAACCACCCTGGCTCATCAAGAAGGAAGAAAAGGAGGCATTCATATTCAGATATCCACGCAAGACTCATAGTTGTTAGTTTATTACAACTTTCAGAGTTCTTACTAGAAAAAAATATGCTTATTTTTAGAATGGTTTCATGAGCTCAGTGTGATCCTCTCAGATTTGTAGATATAATTGAAAAGTGAAATAAAAAGACAAAAGATGGGCTTAGAATGCATTTTTGACTTAGTCAGAAGTGAAAATATGGCAAGTTTCTGTTGTACACAAAACAATTGAAAAAGAGATTTACATTTCTATGCATGCTTGAAAAAAAAAAAAAAACAAACAAACCTAGATATTTGAATGAAAGTGAAGAGTTGTACAAGTCAGAGAACACAGGCGTTTACTTGTAGTCTTAGACACACTGTACAACTGAAAGCCCATTTCATGACTGCACTCTAAAGAAGGTAAGCTCAAGACTGAGACTCTTAAGTTCATATAATCTGGAGGGAGGATTAAATGAGCTCTTGTGACGTTATAAAAGGCTATGCAAGTCAGTGCTGGCCACAACAGAGAAGGTGAAGTCCACTACTTTTACAGAACAGTACTACTCTTTTTTTTCCCCAAGTATTTCACTACTTGAGTTTTGGTGTTCCACTGTAATTTTTCAGAAAGACAGTGAAGTACAGCCACTTAATACGCTTAATTACGGAAAAAGACTTCATTCTGTGCTTGGTGTTAAATATATGGTGGGCTTAGAGATCTAGTGACTGGGTAGTTGTAGATAAATCAGACAAAGAAACTGTATATGGGTTGTGTTCAGTGAAGAACTCAGGTATGGATTAAGAACAGGGTTTCTTTTGGGGAGACCTGGAGGCTTCCGTACGATAGATGGAAATATGTAATCACATAAAAGTGGTAGCAAAAGAGGGTTAATGCAGCAAAAGCAAAGAGGATGTATCCAGCTAGGCACTGTGACATACTGATTTATAAGTCATTTTGGTGGACTGAAGGCACAGTTTCATGATATAGCTCATCATACAGCAAGCAGCATCCAGAACGGGCAACTTCATCTCCACACACCATTGACCTCCCTTGCATTTATTCTTGTATTCATTCATCCCCGTAAAAGAGTGGTAACCAGCAGAAAAATAGTCTTAGAAGTGACTTTTTTCTTGGTTTAGTTTCTTGAAATAGCTCATGTTGGGATCAGAAAAGCATCAATGATGGCATGAATGATGATGAAGGAACTTATAGCCAGTTGCTCTATTGTCAAAACTGCACCCCCAGCATACAGTATAATTCCTTGAATTAAGATTTATTAATACATTTAGAAGAGGAAAAACTGTTGTTTTTTTTTTTTTTAATTCTCCTTGTTTCCTGATTTCATAATGGATTTTTTAACTACACGTTTATAATCTGAGATGGTACTTAAAAGTATTTAACTTTGCCAGATTCCTTTGAAATCCAGGTTATTCACTTACTGCTATTCAGCTCACTGCAGGACACAGGAAAATGTAAAGGGAAGATTATAATATTCAAAAGGGGAAACGGTTTCTACGAACCAGAGCAATTCTATATACAGTTTATACTTGCCCCCTTTAGCATTTTTATAGAGATTTTTTCCTCTGCACATTCGAAAAACAGTTGCTCTAATCTTGTTCCTGTTTTTCACAGCAGGCCTACACAATCCCTCCTGCTGTCTGCAAAGAGTTACCAAATTGGACCTATTACATTGTTCCTCTATGCAGAATGACATGCAATCAGTAAAAACTCCTTTTGTTTATACTGTTAATAACAGATGTTGCTCTGCTACATCACACATGCTGTTTAATATTATCAAAACAATTATTCATTTATTCATATTTGTGCAGTATGTGCAAGCTGGCATTACAGATCTTGCAGGCAAGGCCTTCATGAATGCATAAACAGAAATGTATGTTGCATATAATAAATCACACCCCACTCCAATCACCATTTTTAATCCTATATCTGAAAATTTGATGATAACTTTATTGCTTCCACATTGACAAGGGAGTGACAAACAAAACTCTGGGCATGTGGAAAAGCTACTGAAACAGCAGAAGGCCCCTTCCTATGGAGAGCTGTTCTATATGCACGAAAGGAAGCAAGCTTCGTTTTGCCAGGGTCCAGGGACAAGCACTCCCGTTTGTTCATGCTTCTTCCCCTTATCCTCTCAGTCGTCCTCCAAAAGAAAAACACTAGGAAGAAAAACAGTTAAAGAGTTGGTTTGATTCCTTTTGATTGAATTAACAAGGGTTCATTTTAATTGAATTAAGTAGTGGGATAACAGCATGACTGAATTTTAAAGTATAATTAAAGGATTCATCTTCTACTTAATGACAATGGGATAGAAAATTACCTCAGAACAGACGCTACACAAGTTGTCTGTTTTCCCATTATAGATGTGCATTTTCAGGTAACACGACCATTAAACCTTCTTCTATAAATGACACAAGGTTTGGAACAAAACTTATCAGTTTAAAGGAAATCATTTTATGCTCTTTCAACCTTAAAGTGTTTACATTGTTTATGATGACATGTCATACTTGGTCTAGTTAGGATGTAAGACCTCTTGTTTTTTTAATTAAAATAACTAACTTATTAAGATATTTTCTTCAACTCAAAAGTCTTTTTTTTTTTTACAGATAGAAATGTAACCTTTCTGAAGTGGTGTGTTTATGCACCTGATAGTATGTTTGTGTCCTAAAAAAGTACAATATCTTCTTCATTAGTTTGGCAGAAATCAGATTTTAATATTAATGAGGTAAAACAATATTTTCCATTCCCTCCTCTTTCAGCATCACCTTGCTTGGAAAAACGAGACAAACTTATCTTCACAGACTTATAATAGTTAGAATCACAGAATCATAGAATGGTTAGGGTTGGAAGGGACCTTCAAAGGTCATCTAGTCCAACCCCCCTGCATAATAGTTAAACAAACCTTAAGAAAGAAATTTATCCATGAAGGAAATGGTTTAAAGTGAATAGAATTTGCCCCCTTAGGCTCGAAGGTAATAGCTTTTCCTAGAAGTATATTCAGAAAGTAATTATCAGATACCTGATACAATCTTGTAAACCTACAAGCCAGCAGTCAGTAGGTTTATCATTAACCTTCATAGCTGGATGACCTAGTGCAAGGAGGATAGAGGTGACTAAGGGGAACACTGAACAATTTCTATTTTCCTGTTTCTTTCTTTGGAGTGTGGCTTGCAGAATCTGAGCTCTCTGTTGAGTATATTATTGAAAATAATTGTTTGACTACAGATTGGTTTTAAGTTGTTTTCTTTTTGGTTTTCCTTATAAACATTTTTTCTTCACTGAGTTGTGGTTCACTCCTGTTGGGAATGCTCAGTAGAAACGTGTCATCTTTCACACTAAATTAGACCTGTGGCTGCTGTAGGTCAGTGCCTTTCCTCTGACGGTGACAAGCTTTAAAGTTTGGATTTGTTTTCTGAAACATAGATGTCTAGAGTCATCTGAGACACCATATTGTATCCAAGACATCCATAGTATAATGCTGTGGTATCTCAAATTGCACTAGAGGTGCATGTATGCTTAGACTTGGTTGACCGAATCAAAACCCAAATATCACAGAAAAAAGGAAACTTGAAATGTGAGAGTGAACAGTTCCCTGCGCTGTTGTTATTCAATTCATCACCTGTTCTTCCAAACACTTTCAATCCTTCTGAGTTTCAATCATCAAAGACATATTCTGGCAATAACTTCCACAATGTAATCACAAGTTGGGTAGAAATTATGTTTATTGCTTTTGAAACAATTACTTATAAAGTCTTGAAGGGCTATTTCCTAGAAAGTCTACTTTCTGAATTCCTTCTTATTATTTCACACACTTTTATTATATTCCCCTTTAGTCACCTAACATACAGATGGTGTTTTGGGGAGAAAAACGAGCAAATATCTACTGATGCATACATTTACATTGTAGAGTATGTTATTACATTCAAAATAGAAAAAATGTATACATAGCACTGACTTCAAAATTGTTAAGCCTCTGGATGAATGTTCTGTCACCTAACTGCTCTGAGTTTTAGGCTTTTTTTTTTTTTTTTTTTCATATCTGCCATTATCTAAGCCAAGTAATAATTCAATGGTAGCACTGACTGCAAGTGAGGCACTTTGCATTGCAAAGGTACCGAGTTGACCAGCAAACTGCCTGCAGTTAACTTCATTCACATGAACACTGAAAAATTACAGATGCTTACAAGTTTACTGGTGGCTTCACTGAATCTTTGGCAGATGTCTTTATAAGATATACATAGGAGATATATATAAATATATATGTTTCAGCATCTCGAAGATTCCAACTGTGCTTCACCTGATATCTATAATAAAAGCCATATTGACTGTGTTGGGTGCAGCTTATCTCATCATAACTGAGAAAAAATATCTGCTTGATTAAGGATAGAGCTTTTCAAAGAGTACAAAACACCTTCCACCCAGTAGTGCCACTACTGCATGTGTGAAAGAAAAGGTAGCTGCATTTTTGCTCTGCCTCTTCAGGATATTTAGTTAAGATTCTGATATTTTTTTTTCAATTAATATTGTGTGTGGAACTTGTGAACTTTTTAACACATTTCCCAAACTCAGGATTCAATCTACCTCTGATCTAAGCCTAATTCCTATTTAAGGGCTTGGCTTTTGGGTGCTAAACATCTTCCTATTGGTGCAAAACATACTTAGTGATATTTTTTTTTCATAATGGGAATGGAAAGAAATTGAAATCCCTTAAGGTTAGTTCCTGTGTTTTTCCCCTTCATCAAATGCAGCTCTTTGACTGCATTTACACTCTTTGCAACATTTCTGTGTAGTGTGTCTTTTTACAAGATATTGAAATAGCATATGTCAAACACATTTATTGACAATGACGTATTAATTAGCAAAAAAAAATTGTTGTGATTTGTGAGATGAGAACAGAAATCAAGATAGTATTTCAAGCAGCAATAAGCTATAAAAGTCCACAGACATATAAATTTAAAATAAAGAAATGCCTGGTTAGGCAAACATCTTCAAATGGGATTTGGGCTACTTCAGGACACAGATTAAATAGAACACATATGTCCACAAAAGATAACACAGACGAAGGGGTTATCCAACTCTGAAAAATGGCTATAATAATAGTGATACTGTTCCACATGCCCCAGAGGTCTGTATGCACAATAGTCTTTAAAGGTGGGAAAGTATTATTGTAGCCATACTACAGTCAGGGAAATTGAGTCATAAAAAGGTTAAACAAATGTTCAAGGTTAAGCACGAAGCCAGTACAGAGCTTCAAACAAAGAATAAATTCCCTGGATCCTTCACGGAGGTGAACACCAAGTTTAAGCACACCAACTGCTGAACCCTTGCTGGAACTGTACACAATGCTGGCCGCTAACTGTCCCCAGACCTCAGGAGTGAGGAACTCACACTGTGTCTGGGAAGAGTGGGGCTCCAGGCATTTGGAGGGAAGTGGCATGTTTGGCTCTGGCAATGTCCCAGAGTTCGTAAGCATGCTCAGACCCTTTCGAATACTAGAAACTTTGATGTTTATAAGTTCAGGTCCCGCGTATGCATTATAGAATCATAGAATCCTAGAATGGCTAGAGTTGGAAGGGACCTTCAAAGGTCATCTAGTCCAACCCCCCTGCAAGAAGCAGGGACATCCCTGACTAGATCAGGTTGCTCATTATAGTGTGCTGCTTGTACTTAAACTGTCAGACTCTAAAAAATCGGTGTGATACATTAGCTACCAGGTAGACAGGCTGCTGGCGTTTGTCCTCTCCTAAGACAGGACAAGGAGTACTTGTTTTTCTGAGGGAGCAACCTTGTTGCATTGAAATCTGTGTGAAATAATGATATGTTATGGACTTTCTGACCTTCTGAAAGACTGTCCCACTTTTCCCTAACTTCAACCAGAAGTACCTCAAGCTAAAAATATTTGAATTTGCCTGATTAAGCTTGTGTTGCTGTATTTCCTATCTCTTCCAGAAGGTTTAGTTCCATTAGTACCTCACCATCAGCAAGCTATAAAGCTTCACCATCCAGTAAAATAAACACTTAATAATAAAGAATCTTTTAGTGTCCATCTCCATCATGGCACCTTCTGTCAAGCACTGATAGATGTTAAAATGCACCCTGTCTAAACTTCAACTTAGAAAGGATTATGAGATGCAAACTTTTGATCAAGGCATGTACATGAATTTAAAATTTGCCATGTTCTGAAGTTTTAGTCTGAATTTTCTTCCAATTAAAATATTTGTGACACCTTATTAAATTACATATTGTATCCCTGTTTGCATAAAAGCCTATCCTACGTACAGGGAAACAGTCTTTCATTTTATTTTGATACTATTGAGTTTTTTTTTTATCCTGGGACAATGCAGATAGGAGTACAAGGTCAGATCAACTGTAAAACTCTAGCTGCTGTATTTAATTCTGCCTTGACTTGTTGACAGCAGCTGCTGATACGGATCTTTCACAAAGCTGACCCTTGTTTGCTGCCGCTGCTGGGATGTTTCTATTGTAAGGGGACTCTCAGAGTCTAAACCAAAGGTCACAATTGTTCAGTGCACTGCATCGAGTTCCCATAATTAAAAACATTTGTTAAACTCTTTGGTTAATGTACCTATGTTTTTATTTGAGAACTCATTAACTATTATACGCATCAAAAGATAATTTTAGAACTGCAGGGGAGCTGCCTCACTATGAAGATGTGTGGGAATCAGCTGCAAAATGAAAGAAAATAATGAATAATTGTTCTCCAGGATTTACATTCAAGTAGCCAAGGCCCTGGCAATGACAGAAGAACTCGCCAAAGCCAGAAAGTTACAATTGCTTAGTATGTTCTGTCTTGTGGGGATAATTTCTTCGTTGAGTTTTCCATATCTGGACAACAGACAGCAACAATTTTATTCACATCTGGCCATTTGTTTTGTAATGTTCAAAAAGTACTCCTGGAGATTAGAAATAACATAAAATGAAAAGAACTGACATTTTGTTGAGGGCCATAATATTTAGCTTCTTTTCAACCAAATATGAAGGTGCCAGGAGTGATGGATGGGATCATGGTCAGCTGGTCAGACCTCACTGTTCTTTTGGGGTCCTCAGGAGAGGAACACTGGTCAAACAAAGTTTCTCAATGAGTGTTTTTTGACAACTCAGTAAAACTGAAAACGGACTTAGATTTCTAAAAGTGCTTTAACATCCAAAGCCTCTCACTAAGATTCTCAACATCCCTGCTTAATTGCTGCGTAATCTTAATCTGCCTAAATTAACTACGTAAATTTGTAATGCTGGGCACATGCACAGCTATCGGTGGTGAGCTGCTCAGGGCGGTTCTGTATGTCCTGTGTGTAAGGATTTAGACCATTTCACCTGCAGGCTCTGTCACTATATTTTCATTTTTTTGAAAGATCTCATCGTTTTGCAGTTTAAGGGGCCAGTGGGGAACACTGCAAAGGCCAGTGGCAGATGTGGGCTGCAGTCTTTGTGAATAACTAAAATATTTTCTCTAAAGAGAAACTGTAGCTATCCCTTTGTTGTGTCATCTCAAAATAACCTGAGATCCAGTAATATGGGGAAGTGAAAGACATAACCACACATCCAAGTTAGGCAGCTGAAGAAGGAGCTGAGCTGGGGACCCAGTGTGTTACAGGAATACTCAGGGGGATGATGCTACTATTCTGTTTGGAAACTTGTTGAAACACCACCGTCCAAGGATGGGTTGCTATTTCTGATGGCTGAGTAAGCAGATAAACACTTTTTGTTTTCCTCTGGTTCTGGCAAATAACAGGTTTTAGTCCCACCTGTGTCCTCGGCACTTTCAATTAATTACTGTAAGTGGCAACTTCTCCATGTTGTGGCTTCTGAAAATCCCATTGTTGGTAATTAACTGTTTCCACTGTATGGAAAATTCAATCTTTGCACTGCAGATAACAATTTCTTGCCATTACAGGTTATTATGATGCTGTCCCTCTTTCAGGAGTCAGCCCTTTAATTTTTTTTTTAAATAGTCTCAGTATAGAGTTAGGGTGGTTTAATTAACTGAGACCTGTTAATACAGGACAGGTGGCAAGTTGCCAGTTCCAAACCGATCAGTCATCTGCAAGCAGCTTTTCTTCCTTTTGTTTTAAATTAACCATTAAACTCATGATAGATGCTGAATAATAGCTTTGCTGTGTGGAGTGTCCCATATATAGACTTGGGAATGTTTTGTTCTGATTATTAACATTTCAGTAAGATCAAAAATAGAAGTTGCTACCTGTGATTAGTGGTCTTGTGGTACACAAAAATATTTGACTTAGTAACTTTTCCTGTTTATTTGAAAACATACATGAAAGACTTCTGTCTATGTGGCTGGAGAACTGTATATGCAATCAGAGTGGAGAGGTTCATAATTAAAGTGCTTCATGTTTCTGATTTTTTTTTTTTTTTTCAATTGCTGTGCCAAATCCAAACCACTGAGACAGTCAGGCTGAATACATAGAACATAGCAATGGACATACTCAAGGAGATTCAAATTCTCTTTAGCCAGTATCCTGTATCTGCTAGTGCGTATCAAACACTTAATGTGCTGCTTAGAGATGTCTTGAGCTTGAAAGTGCATGATTCAGGAATTTCCTAAGTGTTCACTTTTGCACTTTTCACCATTTTAATTTATCTGGGGTGTAAGTTTCATCAGCCTAAAAATTTGCAGATTTGAAACATTCTGATACACTTTTGGTAACCATTCTCCATTAACTTTTGTGCAAGCAAAATTTTAGTGATGTGAAATATCTATAGAAAAGTTAATTTGGGGCCAGTAGCAGAAGTTTATTTTCTGATTAACTGTAAATCCTTTCAGACAAAAAGCAATATGCTTCATGCTTTTTCAAGTCAGTCTGTCCATAAGAAGTTGACCTTTCTGAAGCAGATCCCAGTATTCAGCAGTGAGAAAAAAATTCTAAGTAGAGATGTTGAAGTTATCTCTTGGTGACGATGTCAGGATTGCTTCTTGGCAGGTGGTCTTGGACGGATCTTGTAGGCAGGTCCTTTCTTTATTCTGTGGCTCCTCATTTGTGCATTGTTTACACTGCTGACAAGTCATGAAAAAAATCCTGCTGTAAATACAACAAAGAGCAAGGCCCACTGTGTTGCTTTTGTTTAGTGAGGAGGGCTAGAAGCTTCCCCTTTGTCTGGTGGACTCGGTCAGGCCCAGGGCAGACCTGCTGTTGGCCAGGGCAGAGCCAACTGGTGACGGAATGTTCAGTGATAATGCCTCTGTGATAACATATTTAAAAGAGGAGAAAATTTAAAAAAAAGACAAAAGGAAGTTGTGAAGAAGCAGAAGCGGGGGCAGAGAGGGGGAGGCGGAAGCCTTGTGGGCCTTGCAGCATTCGCCCTCTGGCCTCCCACCGGGTGGCTGTCTGGGCCTGACTCAGCCTGAGATAAGTGAGAGAGGAGATGTGAAAAGCACATGAGACTTGTCAGAGGAACAGCTGCAGACACCAAGGTAACTGAAAAAGGAGGGGGAGAGGAGTAAAGTTGCTCCTGGCAGAGATTCCCCTGCAGCCCATGGTGCAGCTCATGGTGGAGCAGGCTGTTCCCCTGCAGCACATGGGGGTCCATGGAGGAGCAGAGATCCACCTGCAGCCCGTGGAAGACCCCACACCGGGGGAGGCGGATGCCTGAAGGAGGCTGTGGCCTGTGGAGGGCCTGCATTGGGGCAGCAGTTCTGGAGTGACTGCACCCTATGGAAGAAATGACCCATGCTGGAGCAGTTAATGAAGGACTGTAGCCTGGAGCAGGGGAAGAATGTGTGGAGTTCTTCCCCCAAGAAGCAAGGAGCATCGAAGAGCGATGAACTGACCATAACCTCCATTCCCTATTCCTCTCCTGTGCTGCTCAGGGTGCAGAAAGGAGGTAGAGATAACTGAAATGAACTTAAGACTAGGAAGAGGGAGGGGAAGGAGAGTTGGGTTTGTTCTCTGTCTCATTAGCCTGTTTGGTTTTATTAATAATAATAAATAAATAGTTTTCCCCAAGTCAAATCTGTTTTTCCCATAACAGTAACTTCAACGATCTCTCTCTGTCCTTATCGCAAACCTCAAGCCTTTTTGTTATATTATCTCTCTGCTACTCCCTCAGAGTGAGTGAGAGAGAGACTGCATAACTTGATCCCGAGCCGGGCTATACTATGACACTCCCTCAAATGTCCTACTGAACTTAATGAAGTATAAACACTGAGGAAATTTCTAGGATCTGGCCTCCATCAGTAAGAATCATGTACTGCAAAGTCATGCCATGTTGATTAGATGCCTAGCATACATTGCCAAGCATGAGAAATGTGAGAAAAATAGAAGCCAGACTGTTAAAAAGCCCATATTGGAAGTATATATGTCTTTAGGATGGCCGTATTTGAGTACTATTTTGTCATCAACTATCCTGTATGAATTCTGCTACTGCCAGCAAGGATCTGTTTACAGCCTGCTTTGATAGACTTCTTATAGCTTCAATGCAATAGTGAAGGTTTGTGACAGTGGAGAGAGATGCCAAATCTGTACACCATTAAATCCTACTAATCCATGTTCTAGGTCTATGAAATTTTGCCCAGCAGTATTTACTAGAGTATTAGGGGAGCAATGATTATACATTTGTCTTCAGTGGTTTCATAAACTGCTGTCAACTGTTCTGTGCAAAATCGTTAGAATTTCAGGAATCCATTTCATTTTTATGTCAGGGACATAAATAAGGTAAAAATGAATAAAAATTTGAATTCTTATGTGGGGGAACATTTATCAATTGTTGTATTTGAGTCAGTTATGGAATATTCACTTGCATTTAGTTTGGCAGGAAAGGTAGCAAAAAGAGTTCATCACCTCAAATTCTTTTTTCTACTGCATTATTCTGGCTATTGGTCATTTCCAATAACTTTCAGTTTTGTCATACTGAAGCCTGAATTCTAACCTTATTCTAGGTTTTGTTAAAATGTTAATATTTATCTTATCCAGTCAAGACAAAATTTTCTAAGTGAACTCACAGCTGTTTGAACAAAGACAGATGGGTTAGTTTAGGAATTATGGAAAACCAGGAATATAAACCTTGATGCCTAGCAAACATCTACACAATTTTTTTCACAGTACTTTCCACTTCCTCAAGGAGTCTGTTCCATGCAGAACTGTGCAGGGGTTTTCAGTTCCTCCACCTATCAGGTGTTTGCTTTCAACAACAAATCATTCTCCCGTATTAGCTACATGGTTTTCTTTCTGGGTCACAGATTTATCTTTTATCATTTTGGATTCTTCCACTGAAAACAAAGGGTTTTTCTCGGTAATCAACCAAAGAATGTATCATCAGAATTGTAACTTTTCTTAATTGAGAATGAGGAGCTTAGAGAGAGCTTAAAGTGTACAAGTGATCTTTACAATAGTTACAAGAGCATGAGATGAAATAGTCAGGAAGATAATTGGTATGAAGAGTTTATTAATGAAATAAGACTCCTGGCAGGACTGGAAGGGGAGACATCAGATGAGAAGGCCCTGGAGAGAAAGCTTAAGGAATAATTGCTGGTAACAATAGCCAACAAGGGATGAAAGTCACAGAGAATAAAAGTATTGGACAGGCCTAATTATGATCAGTAATACAAACAGGTAAGAACATTTTCAAGATTACTTTTAGTTGAGCAAAGATTCATTTGTATGCTTTTTCTTTCTTTATAGAAATGATCTCACATTCCACTTGAACATAGCCTACTTCTCTGGACTATGTTGAAAGAAAATATCAAAAAGATCAGTTATTGTGAATTAGTGAAAGAGAATATTGGTCAGCTTCTTAATTATAAGCATATATAAATCAACTTTGATACTGATGGCACTTACCATTTACCAATGGTAAAGGAGATAATAGGTCCACTGTATTTTATACATGACATTTGTAGAATGACATCACAATGAATGTAATCACAAAAGCCCCTCCAGAGAGGGGCTGTAAATTAATTTCTCTATAAGAATTGTGAATCATGTTTGGATAATAGGGTCATCAGTTCTTCTTAGTACACAGCAGGTATCAAACTGAGGCTTGAGTAAATTCTGCAGTAAGATCAAGGAAATTCCACAGTACAATGAAAATCAAAACTAGTCACTGTGCTGCACAACAAAGCCATTTCTGTACCTTCCCACTCTTTCTTTTCTCAGACCTCAACATTAATCATCTCTTTTTCACATTTGTGCATTCTTTCGCCTCCATTTTTTTTCTTCATCCTACACATCTGACCTGTGATATACACTGGTGATTTATGTGAATTAATTTCTTAAATAAGTTTTCCAATAACTGCTGTTTGTCCTCCCAGCATTTGCTCTTGGCAGGTGGCTTTGTGTATCCAGGATATCAAATAATTCCATTTAGATTCTACTGGAGCTGAAAACCTCTGCCTTTTCTAAGCTTTTTCTTCTGTGGAGGAACCTGGAAAGGCATTTGGCATTTACAAAAGAAATAGTGAAACAACCAAAAAAAAAATCTCCGAAACCAGAAGAAAATTGCTGTAAGTTTTCTTAGTAGGAAAACCATTTATGGTGATATTTTGAGAAAGTGCTTGTAAATCAAGAAATACAGTTGCATAGAAATGACTTGTTATGAAGGGTTTATGAAAAGTCCAACTTCCACATGAGGTTTTAAAGCCCCTTAGCTTGACAATGGAAGAAAAAACATTTTCATTCACACAAACCAGTCCAACTGAATAGACTCTAGAAGGATACCAATGTGTATTGACATACATACACATCAAGAGGAGTGTGGCCAGCAGGTCGAGGGAGGTGATTCTCCCCCTCTACTCTGCCCTCGTGAGACCTCTCCTGGAGTACTGTGTCCAGTTCTGGAGCCCCCAACATAAGAAGGACATGGACCTGTTGGAGCAAGTCCAGAGGAAGGCCATGAAGATGATCAGAGGGCTGGAGCACCTTTCCTATGAGGACAGGCTGAGAGAGTTGGGGCTGTTCAGCCTGGAGAAGAGGAGGCTCGGGGGGAGACCTGATAGCGGTCTTCCAATACCTCAAGGGGGCCTACAGGAATGATGGGGACAGGCTGTTCAGTAGGGCCTGTTGTGATAGGACAAGGGGTAATGGGTTTAAATTAGAAGGAGGTAGGTTTAGATTAGACATTAGAAAAAATTTTTTTACAATGCAAGTTGTAGAGCACTGGAACAGGTTGCCCAGAGAGGTGGTGGATGCCCCATCCCTGGAAAAGTTCAAGGCCAGGCTGGATGAGGCTCTGAGCAACCTGATCTAGTCAGGGATGTCCCTGCTTCTTGCAGGGGGGTTGGACTAGATGACCTTTGAAGGTCCCTTCCAACCCTAACCATTCTATGAGTCTATGATTTC
>WHYT01013108.1:68366-110886 GCA_009806455.1 Tetrax tetrax
ATTTTGTAACAAGACATGCTAATTAACAGTATCTTCTCTCTTCTTTCCCTTGTTTTATTTCCCTCATCAAAGCTCAAATAAGCTACAGTAAGACAGTTCAGCAGTCAGGTATGTGTTTATGTGTACAAATATGTTTGTGTTCATGCCTGAACACATACTCGTTTGGTCACACAAAGATTGCAGCTGTCATCACTGCTGCTACAGAAATTGGCACAGATGATTCCTAAAATACTTCAAATGTATTTTAGGTACCTTTAAAAATAAACCAAAGGAGGAAGAGTGCAAGGGACTAGGAGAAGCTGAGGAAAAGTAAATAAATAATCCTGCTGGCATAAAAAAATTTAAAAAAAAAAGGGCTCTTGAAAGAAGGTAGAGATGCTGTAAAGACAAGAGTTGTTGATACAGAAAATACAGCATAAAGAGGTGCCTATGACCGATGTTTTATCTCTTCTCTCTGTACTCATAGGCCATCCATTAATGGCAATGCTCAGCTCCAGGCTCATTGCCATGGCTAGGATCCAATTTCAAGATCCATTAGCACTCCTTACCTCTTGAAGCTTCTTTAGATCAGCCACTGTTCATGATAAGGAAATTACACATTAATTTGCTCAATAGAATTTAAAATGAGACACACCAAGATTGCCCTTGGCAACAGACATTAACTGATCGATGCTAACTGTTCCCTAATTTCATTTGTTGTTCAGTGTTGTTCCACTTCGTCTTGCAATCCATGGTATTCATAACTAAAAATAACAGAAAATCACAACCTCTCAGGCATTTCCAGTATAAACAAAACTCTAGGGTGTAATGGATCTGCAAGCTAATTTAGAGGTTATCTTGCTGCAAAACAGCTTATAGGAAGAGATTCATGGCTGATGTTTAAGAGGCCGCACCTCAAGTATTGTGTTCAGTTTTGGGCCCCTCACTACAAGAAAGACATTGAAGCCCTGGAACGTGTCCAGAGAAGGGCAACAAAGCTGGTGAGGGGTCTGGAGCACAAGTCTTATGAGGAGCGGCTGAGGGAGTTGGGATTGTTTAGTCTGGAGAAGGGGAGGCTCAGGGGAGACCTTATAGCTCTCTATAACTTCCTGAAGGGAGGTTGTGGTGAGCAGGGGTTTGGCCTCTTCTCCCAGGCAACAAGCAGGACCCTAGGAAATGGCCACAAGTTGTACCAGAGGAGGTTTAGGTTGGACGTGAAGAAAAACTTTTTCTCCCAAAGAGTGGTCAGGCACTGGAATGGCCTGCCCAGGGAAGTGGTGGAGTCGCCGTCCCTGGCAGCGTTCAAGAGGCGGCTTGATGAGGAGCTACAAGATATGGTTTAGTAGCTGTGGCAGCAATGGTAGTGGGAAGATGGTTGGACTAGATGATCTCATAGGTCCCATCCAACCATGTGATTCTATGATTCTATGATTCTATGACTGTTCCATGTCTGTTTAGCAGATCTGACTGAATGGCTGAATGGTTGACCCACGTACTTACTCAAAGGAATACAGTGGGTTTATATTTACCCAGTGTTGGCACCAAATACTCTAACTTGTGGTGTGGGCAGTTTGGCTGTGTTTAATGAACTACCACTGTAAGTATCTTAGATAAAAAGAGGTCTGTAATGTTACGTCCCGGAGAGGTACTGTGGTACTGACACTGTGTTGGCATGTGAGAACAATGTTCTCCTCAGATCTGGTAGCTTCCTGACATCTCCTTCAGCTCAAGTTAGAGACTGATAAAAACACCAAAGCAAATCCCTACAATAAAGTTAAAGCTTCACATACTTGTATTCCCTGTTGCCTTAAAACTCTCTTGAGTAACTTTCTATAGCATGTGGTGGCCATCTCTCATGAATGGAGAAGACAAAGCCCTTCCACAAGTAGCTATTGGCTTTTGAAAAGGCATTTTGCGCTCCACCTGCCAGCTGCAAAGTACATCTGGGCCTAAGGGCTTCAAATCTCATATCCTTCTCCTCTTCCTGACAATAGCAATGTTACCACTAATGAAAGATAATTCTCCTCAGGCAGCCATGGCCAGTTGGTGAGGTTTAATGGTCTGGGCTCTTGCCCTTTTTTTGCCCTGCTCTGTTTAAATGTCCTGTGTTCTGCATCCTCTGTGCTGGTGATGCCCAAGGTGCAATGCACAGAGGCACAAGATCTAACATGCTGCCAGCAAGGCCCAGAAGAGGAGCTGTCAAGCCTGCTTCTAAAAATAAAGTGTGATGGGATGTAGGTTCATGGATGATTTTATGTGGAATAAGACAGCTCATTCTCTTTCTCAGTGAATCGTGGACAGTTATTAAGCTGGAGTATATTGGTCTTTAATTAGCAAGAAGAGCATGTTTAGAGAGTGTAGGAAGGAATGGAACAGAAAAAAAAAAAAAAGTAGAAGTAAGTTTTCCTCAATAACTTTTTCCCCTTAGAATATCCCCAGAAAGATCATGATGCTAATTTAAATATCTAGTGCACTCTGGCTGGTGACCCCTGTGAATGGAAGTTACTTTTAGCAAGCTTTGCTCGATGGATATGTTTTTATATTTTGCATTTAAAACTTTACTTCCATGTTAATAATAAAACCACTTGTTTTGTTTTGTTTTGTTTTGTTTTTATGCCTAAGATCATTTTGGAAAGCATCCCTGCTGAGTCCCTTGCAGGCTGCCTACTCCTCTCATGTATAAAGTTCATACCTTTTGTGAAGGCAGTTTTAAATTCTGACAGACTGGCCTCCAAGCTGGCACTCTGAATGCTGGTGACCAACATGGGAACTAGCACTTTCCCAGCCGTCTGTGCAGAGCTGGTTTAAGCAGCCCCTTCTGGGACACACCAGCCGTGTTTCCAGACATCCTGTTGGAGTGCCACCTTTCAGGATGCCTAGGGACCAAGCGGCTGCTCCACACCAGGAGGACTTCACTCAAAATGAAAATGACAACAATGCACTCTTTCCCACCTGGAGCTGTACAGAGCAGTGATCATGCCATTTCCTGCTCAGGCAAGCTCCGTTAGGACTTTTTAATAAAATTAAACATTTAAAATGCTCAAACTGGATGTGATTTGTCTTTTGGCCATCTGGAACCACAACCTGTCCAGATTAGATGCACGTATCCAGAGCATTCTGACTCCTGCTGTTGGCTCTGTGCTGCCTCACGGATCCCAAAGAGATTTACCATACACATGGGCTGTTGCTTTCGTCTTTTTTTAACCCATCCCCTTCCTTTCTGCACAACTCTCTGTGACTGAACTTTAGAGACTATGCCATTTGGTCTTACTATTGACATGCTGTATAACTGTTGCCTACTCTCCTGTCCCCACCTTTAAAACATTGTTGCTTCAGCTGCATGAACCCATGTATATATGTGCTCGCCTTTAATATTTCTGCCACCATTATTTATAAAGTATTAAAATTTGTGCACTGATGTTGCAGCAAACTGCAGGTTTGCGAGTAGTGGGGTGAACTGGCTTTTGAGGTAGAAATCTGTGTGGATTGTCCAATGCCTATTAAGTAGTAACTTGTCCATTTATCCCTTCTGCGTGGCACCAAAGTCTCCTAGGATTTACCTAAATTTTCATTTTCACAAAACTGAAACCACCAGCACTTTGTCAAATTTCGTTGAAACTGTCCTTTAAAATGCAAAATTCATATGAAACTCATGCTGGCCTTCTCAAGTTAAGGTCTTCTCTTGAGCTTAACTACAACAGGGCACACTTCAGTAGTCTGATATACGCCCAAACCAGTACCAGTTCTGTATTATCTAAAAAAAAAAAAACCAAACAAACGAAAAACAGAACAAAAAAAATCTTAGTTTTGCAAATAAATAATTTATCTGGAGATTGGAAAAAGAGCAGAAGCAGGAATTCATCCTTGGATATCCACCTTCTTGCTTTTGAGGTGAAAAAGAGAGTTCTCAGTGGTCAGCCTCTTCAAGAAGCTAAATGTTGACACTCAGCCCTCCTGTCTCGCATGCTTTACCCCTTTTAAAGTTTAACATGTTTGCTTATATTGCTCCTTCCACAAATCTTTCATTCTTCTCCAATGTTCAGAAAACACCCCAACCACTTCTTCCCTGAAATGTTGTGTTCTGCATTGAGTAGCTATAAACTTTTCTTCTTTAGATTTCACGATGTGCCATTGAAGTTGTCTTTGAAACTTACCTCCAAATGAATTAAGTTATGGAGTTTTGTAGCACTAACAAATACTATACCTGACACCTGACACTCTTTATCCTTCAAATGTCCTTGAATTTCTTCTCCAGAAAGCCTTGTACTGATAATTCAGTAGAAGCTACCATTGTAAACCAATAATATTCTGTGTCTTTTTTTTCTACAAAATGTAGCAGCGTCAAGAGCTAAGTGAAGACAGTCCTACTCATCTAATCTGAAACTTCAGTAGACCACATTTCTAGATGAATGGTGCTTCTTCTACAGATATTGCAGTATGTACTATGCTGCCAATGTTCCCATTAGAGATCTACTGGGATTTGGCAATAGCTAGATTAAAAAACTGCTAGAAGGTTCTCCAAGAGACAGTCTGTCCCTCAAGAGAAGATTAACTATATATGTTATCATTGCTGACAGACGGCTGTCTAACATATTCCTAAAGACCTCAGCGATGGCAAGTCTCAAAACAAAGTATTCAATTCCCTATTAACCTTAGCTCTTCATAGTTTAGATTTTTAACTTTACTGTTTCTTGCCACAATTTGTTCTATGGACAGAGAATATACTTTCTCATCTTTTTACAATAACCTTTCATACTTTAAGATTTTTATCATGCTCTCCCTAAGTCTTCTCTAAGGTGAAAGAAACATCATATCTTTGAATCATTTCTCATAGATCATGTTTTATAAACCTCTGATAATTTACATTGCTTTCCTTTTAACTACCCACTTCCCACCACACTGTACTCACACCTGTGTACTGGAGTCCATCTCAGGCATTCACCTCTGCCAGATGAAGCAGAAAGAGTCCATTCACATGTCTTGCCAGGTATACTCCTTTGTGATGATTACCTTCTCCACAATAATTTTATACTTGGCTTGTGGTTCAATGCAGCTCTTTCACTCCTTGCCTATAGATTCTTTTCTAAGGGACTGATGTTCCTCATCCTTTTCGTCATCTTTTACTTAAGCACAGCTCCTTTCACTCATCTGTAGTGAATTATATCCCATTTTTTCTAAAATGTAGTCATGACCCTTTTCAATCCTAATGCTGCTCTCCAACCAATGTGTAGTCCTTCCCACCTAGGTAGCACCTGTAAAATTCTAATAATTATGCTTTTTATTCCATTGACCAGATCATTAGTGAAAACTTTAAACAAAACTGAACCAAAACCAACCCTCTGCATTCCAAGCAGTCTTCCATTTTGGCACTGAACTACTGGTAATTACTTTCTGAGCATGGTGATCCAAACTGTTGTTCATGACTTCTGTGATAAAGTCTGTCCAGGAGCAGCATGGACCAGAGAGTCCCTCAGGGCTGCAGAGCCAGATCTGAGCATGACCCAGTACTGGTTGTGCCCTCACCCATGGGGCACAGTCCCATATGGCTGCTAACGGGTTGGTGCATCAACAGCCCCCAACACGGCAAATGATGAACCAGGGCCAGGGACTCCAGCCAGAAGTGATCAATTTTCTTCTGCAGAAACACAGGAATTTAACTCTGCTATGAAGTGAAGTAGGGACCTCATGTTACTTTTTGTGCCTCTTTCTTTTCAGACACCCACTCTTCTTCTTTTCTTGGTATAATGCCATAAATATTGACAGAATATTAGATGCCTATGAGCAGACAGATTATAGACTTAATATTCTTCAGCTAGCTTTCATCAGAGGAAGTGACTACAGCTTATACTTCAGGTGAAAGGTAAACCGAAGAGTGGACAAGGTGTTTTATACTCTTTTCTAACGTATCCAATGCTTTTGAGTTAGTTACTATGGCAATCTCACCCATGTGATACTTAGTTTTGACTCACAGCTGCTGGAGTTTCTGGCATTGTTCCGGAATATTTTTTTTTTTTTACTATAATAAAAATGCTCAGACTATAAGCATCCTGCTTGAGGCATAAGCAGCAGCTTGATAAGGAAAAGGTGCCTGCTGCTTAAGCAATATATTTTACTTTTAGGGGTTTTTTTTAAGGGAAATGAACTAAATGGCATCTGCCTCATCTTACGATTTTCAACTTAGATTGCACAAAGTACATTTTAAAAAATTCTAAGCTGCTTGCTGCAGTAAAAGTGTATTTGTTTTTTCTTAGCTTACAGACTTTGAGGGTCTTCACACAAATGCTTTTTCATACAGAATAAATGGAGCAAGCCTATGTTTGAGCACAGAGAGCCATTCTGTTCTGTGTGTGGAGCTCCTAAGGCAATGGGAATTCTACACCAAAATAGACTCAGAATGATCCTATCATCTGCAATCTACAGGGTCCACAAAGCTTTTGTGCTATTTTTCAAAAGTTCCTCAGACTTCTCTTCAAGAACCTTGCTCAAAAAAAACACCTCCTCCTTTGATCCAATTTGTATAGCTACCTCATCTACTCCTCTTAGCCTACCTTACCCCAGTATCTACTTAAATACCAGAAGATGATCTTTCCCTCCACCTTCTGTTTTAAATGGTCCATAATTCCACTTTTGTTTTATTTTCATCCCTTTATTCTCTCTCCCATTGCTTTAGGGCATCCTGATCCTGAAATAGTCTAATTTAAAATATTAGGTGTATTCTTGTGGGAACAGCAGACCAAGAACTCCTAATCCAGCTGATGATACCATTATATTCTTAGAACATGAGAACAATTGCTGTGGCAAAATGTGGAGAAAGCAATCTAACATGTCTATAACAATCAGTTTAATCTTATTTGGAACCACTAATATAACTTACGCATTGCCATATGGATACTGTGAGGTACCACAATGAAGACTTAAGACTTTTTGTTAGCTTCGCCATGCACTATTTATTAGAATATATTTTATCCTAAATTACCTTCACTCTTCAGTTATGCTTTCGGTGCAGTATCTACCAAAAATACTGACATTTTCAAGACACTATTACTATAGTTTACTAATGCTAACTGCTGTATTACTAAGTGTTACAGAGTAGAAACTTAACTGTGTTCCTAACATAGCTGTTTATTTTACTCGTCTGAAGAAAATTGGTTATAATTTGTCAGTTAATAGATCTTTTTTTAAATACGCTTAATGCGCATATTGCAAGTTTGATTATGTAATCAGCAGCCTACTCATGTTCTGGTGATTTACTGATAGTTTAAAGCATGCTAAGGAATGTGATTTTACAGAATATGATTATTTTTTTTTCTTACTCCACTTCCACTAGGCAACTTTCAAGATCACAGTGAAAAGAGGAGACTGACAAAAAGAAACTCACTTTGTCCTGTTGGTCTCAGTAAAAATTCTCCTTAGAAACCTGGCAAGGTGAACTCACTGAGGAACTAACATACCTTGACAGTCCAACTTCTTTGATAAAAACACCTTCGTAAGTACATATACCTTTCAATACACATTGTAAAATGATACATATTGGTATCTCCTAGAAAAAAATATTACCAGCTACTTGGTCAGGGTGCCAATTCCTATCCATCTTATTTGTTGTTTACTTGCTTTGCAATCTACTTGCTTTCAGGCTGTGTGTGGACTCCTCAAACCAACATTTGCTTAACAGAAAAATCTACAAAAATGGCAGCTACATGTACTGAAATAACCTGTCTGCTCTACCTCTCTGTTAAATATTGCTTCTTTTTTTTTATTATACTTTATCTCTCATTTCCATCACTTGTTTATGGACAAACATTTTGCCTTTCATATAATTCTGCCCCAGCTGTGTGTGTAAGTGCCTAATAACGTCAGAGTTTTGTACATTGTTTACGGTAATCTAAATCTAACGTGAAATCCTACTCTATTTTGCACATAAGTTTCAAATTCCTCCCAAAGCTTTTTTTTCCTAAATATTTGGCCAATATTTCTTATTCACTCAATAGAAAGAGGCTGGTAAATCTAAAACTTCCAGAAAGAAAACTTTCTAATTTAGATGCTTAAACTTGGTCACTCAGGTTATATTGCTGAAGATCTTCTAAAGTAAGTAATTCTTTCTGCTGACAAATTAAGCAAATGTTTTAAGAATTGCTTAAGATACATATGGCTTAGTCACAACTTAGGCACATTAATCAGATAGATTTTGTTCTGAATGAATGTGATGTTTTTCCCCCACTTTTCAATGACTCTACCATGCTACTTTCTCAGATACAAGCAAAGCTGAACTTTAGGAGTAATATTCTCTACTATCTTCTATATAATTTGTAACCTAATGTTCTCCTCTCCTTATATTTCAATATTGTTTTGCATGTACTATATGTCTTAAAATATTATTTTGGAATTTTTTTTTTCAATTTTCCCTTTAGATCACTTTTCAGTTGTAGATATTCTCCACTACATAACAAATTTGATTATTTATTTTACAGATATGTATATGTCTTCCTGAGTGGTTCTGAAAACATCTGATTTTTAAGATTAGTCCTTGTTTGTTTTTTTTCTTAAAAGGAGTTACAATTTTAAGTTGCTTCAGACTGAAAGCGAAAAATAAGGCCTTCTAGATCTTCTCTGTAAATCTTAAATGATAATTTCCACTTTTTTATTTGAGATTTCCCTAACACCTTTCTTGCCCATTCAATTATTTTGCTTCCATTTTGCAATTAATATTTTTCCCTATGACTATGTTCTTCTCAGACTTATCTTGGCCTGGTTTCTCTTGAAAACCATTATCTATTATTTACTTCTACTATTTAACTCACTCCATACATGACTTATTTAAACTTCTCTTTACCTCTTAGTAAGAACTTGACTCATAATCTGATTCATATACTTTGCAGAAATAGTAAGATTTTTTAAAAAGGAGTGAGTATTAGCATGCTTATGATTAGGTTACAATTACAGAGTGGTAAGACTGCATTGTAAAAGGAACAAAAAGTAGCTTTTTTATACTTGTAATAGAATATTATCTAGTATATTTTTGTTATTTTAGAAAAATGCTTTTCAGAAGATGTTGGCTTCCGATACCAACATGTCAATGTTTGAAGTGTACTGCTGCTATTTTACTGGTAAGGTATTACTTTAAGTATATTTCTGTTTAATATGGTTGTATTCCCACATTCCTTTACATACTTAACTCTTCCTGTTAAGACTTTCTTTTTTCTTTTTTTTTTTTCCTTTCAGTGGAAGCCAAGGAGTAGTAGTCAGCACCTTATTACTGCTACTCAAATTATGCAAACTGCAGTCTAAGTAGAAATCAGGTTTTTGCTTATAACTGGGGAACAAGTACCAAGTATATGAATTATGCTAGTGATATAGATAAACTTCCCCAATTATCCCTCCAGTGGTACTGTTTCCAAGATACAGAGGCACCGCAGCATGCTTTTCAGAAAGTTGGTTTGGTTACAGAAGCAGCATAGCTGCATGTGATTAGTCCAGACAATGTTCAATACCAACAAGCTTCATTTCTTCAAGTAAGTCTACTCTAAGTCTACTCTACTGTTAGACCTAGCTCTGAAACAACCCGCAATTGAATTTTCTGCCTGTAAAATTCTCTCATCCCCTTAAAATATTGCAAAAGTTTGGGTATTAAAGTAAAGTATATCACATAAGTAACAAAAATAGATATAAAACGAATTGAGTGTTTTGATTTTTTATTGAAAATTAGGGACAGAGAAAAGCAGCAACATAGTTTATTTTTCAGTGTAGCAGCCATTAGGGCTTATGTTTACTACTACAAGCCCTATAACGTTTGCTTTACTGAGCCGGAAAAGTGAGCTATCTTGCTTTACAGTTGTTGGTGTTGTATGAACAAAAAATAAACCGTGAGCTTCCCAATGCATTGCAGTAAAATACCTAAATATGGACAAGAATAACTCCCAGGTTCGGAGGTTTGGCAACTCACATGGTGTGTTTAAATTTCCACTCCATTAGTGTGCCCACTCCATTTTAAAGAATATGCAGATTGAATGGCTGCAACACCCTTTCTCATCTGCTCCTTACCTGTAGCCTCTCCAGAATCAGTTTCATACTCTCATGAATCCTTTTCTTCAATGAAGCATACAACCACAGCCTTCAGACAGCAAAGACACAAAGATACATGCAATAGGTTTGTTGGCGCATTGCCTGTGCTTGGAAGGCCAAAGACTATTTCACACATTGCACGCTGCAGACATACAATGCAGCTGTGGAGCATAGCAGGAGCACTTCTTATCTCACCGTAGCGTCTGCTTCTTCTAGTTTGAATTCCAGCAGCAAAACCAATTCCCAACTGAGTTTGTACTTCATTATATACCAACTCTGAGAGGAATAGTTATATTGCAAGTTCAGCTTATTTGGCAAGAAAATTATGTCTTCTTGACAGACACCAAATTTGTGCAGAAATACTACTTGAATATTTTGCTTGCTCTTCTACTTTACCTAATCTATACAAGTGACTGGATATATGTGAGCAATTTTATGTAAAAAAAACCCCTGCTTCCATATTAAGAATGCTTATCCTTTTTCGAAGATTTTTGAGGGTCTTAAGCATTGTTTGACTCTGTTTTGGGGAGGTACTTGGGCTTTGATTAATATAAGCGACTACCTCTGAAACACCTGTTATTAAAGGCCTTTGAGGGCTCTTTAATACACTTTTAGTGAAAAAAATGATTCGTTGATTTTCATTCAGTTTCTAAGTTCAATTGAAAATATTGTTAAATTAATGACATTTTGAGCCGTGTGAGTGAGGTCTCTAATGGACTTACCTGCTTTTTTGAATCTTGCCCCTCAGTCAAAGAGTCACACAAAAATTTTGCCAAGTTCCTTACATACCCAAGAGATAAAAGACTTTTACTGTTACAAAATCAATACAGGCCCCCAGAGCTGTCCATGTCTAAGTATCTCGGCACTCATCTTCGTACTTCAGTTTCAGGGGATTGGAATTAAAATTCCTCATTTTGATGTATGAGGAACAAAGAATTGAGCAGAGGCACCTCCTGCACTTTCAGTCTGTATTCTGGTGTCTTGTCTTTGCAGCAGATAACTTTAAACATGAGATAGTCTTAATAACAGAAGACTGGAAGCCACTTGTGACCCTTCTCAGTGCATGTACCGCAAGCCCAAAATCGTGGTTCTTCATATTTGCTCTCTGAGTAGGTGACTTTACTGCACAGCACCCCACCTTCAATAGAAAGCACTTCAAAAGTGTTTCTATTCCAGAGGATTGGCATTATGGTACACTGCCACACATCATCTTTTACCATAGCTATGTTGGCCCTTAAGGTCCTGTTGGAGGTCCTGTGCACTCCTGAACCTAGTTTCATTCAAGGACATTGATTTAGGAAAAGCCTATTTTATTTACTGTTTAAGTTAACTGTGTTAATTTGATCTATCTGTGTTTAGAGACTGATTTTCACAATGTTGACCCAATGGAATGAGTCAGTAATGTAAACAGGGAGTAAAGGCCGTTGGAGGCCTGGTAAGCCATAGCCGTACCTTTGACATGACTATTGGTTAAGGGTAATATAAGATTAGAAACAACCCATACTTTCTTCAAAGGCTTATAGTAGCTCTTGAAAAAGCTTAAATGCAATAAATTAGGCAATGATCCATTTCTTAACTTGACAGCTTCACTCTCCTCTGCAAACATCTAATTGTATGGCCCCAGCTTTGACACTTCAGTAGAATTAGGTCAGAACATTGTAAGGTTTTTGATAAAGAACAGGAGACTTAGAGATTATTTTCTTCCAGATCTGTACTGTATTTTTTAAGTTTCTCTGTGCTAAGGGAAAAAAAAAGTAAAAAAAAAAGAAAAATTTTAGTTTAGTGCAGAGACTGTAATTTGGAATTATGATTCTCAAGTGCTAGTTCAGGTTATTATTAGTTTACAAATTCAACACCAGCACTGAATAGGTGCACTTATATATATTTGTAAAAGAATTTTTTTTTCCTTGGCTGTAAAATTTTGTATTAAAATATCAAATATGAATGCTTGGGGATGGACGATCGTAGATTGTAAAGCAGCAGTATTTTGCCTTATCACTAATTCTGATTACTGCTCTGATCTAAGCCCTACCTCTGCCCTACAATTCATCAGTACCCTACCGCTCAGCTGCTGAGAAGAGACAGCCATATCAATAGTTTGATAGTTTTTAGTGACAATATTTCCCTTTTGGAGTACTGCTTCTCATCTGCCTTTCTGGCTCGCTCAGTAAGCATACACAATATCATCACGTAAAACATTTTACTTTGGTTATCTTCTGTTCATATTGCAAAGCTCTGGGGAGAAGATTACTCATCTTTTATTGACTAAGTAGCAGAGTCCTTATATACCAGAGATTATTATTTGAGTTCTTTCTCCACCAGTTCTGAAGTATATTACTCTCACTTGCAATCAGACATCCAGATTTCTGGGAGTTTTTAATTTTTTTTTAATTCCTTGCTGGAAAGCTGTTTTGTAGCTCTTTATTATAAATTGCCAGATTGTACTTTCAAACTGAAAATACATAGGAGTAATGTTAGGAAGCTAAAATGAATTCCAGCACAAAAATCCCCCACCTCTGCAGTTTCTCAAGGTTGGTGGATTTTTGTATAATAATCTTTTTTTAAAGTCATGTATTTTTTATGAGTCTGAGACACACCGATTCCAATAAGTCTTTGGGCTATAGAAATAGAAAAGAAACAGGATGTAATGTTGCATATCATAATATATGAAGCAATCATTCAAATGTATCTTGCAGTAAGTCAATAAACCTCTACTGTATGGAGGCAACTGAAGTGTAGGATATTCATGCAAAAGATGTTTATTCAGTGCATGTGAAGACCATTATTTTTTTCTGATTTTAAAAATGTGCCTGAAATGTATTGCTAACTCCTTGCAACTAAACCAGTAACAATGTGGTAAGTGTGCTAATGGTGGTGAGAAAAATAGACCATGAACAGCTTTTGGTTTTTGCACTTCTTAGAGCAGTAGGCAAAGTCCTTTGAATACAAAATTCTTCATTTATTTTGTCTGCCTTGTGATGGTGGAAACTATTTCAGCTACAGATATGTAGTTCTGTGTGCTCTTGCCAGTTCTGAAGAATGGAGAAAGGGTTCAAGAATCTGTTCTTCACAGAATCAAAGGGCCTTTAGGCAGCTGAGCCTATGCTGCAGAGTATCTAGAAACCATTAACAAGTGTTAATGGTTGCACAATATAAACGACACATCTTGACAACCTTCCAAGGTACCATGGGTAGGTTAATGTATTTTCTTTATAGGCATTAAAGGATGCTATTTGGACAAAGCAGAGTGAGATAGTTGAACTGCGGATCTATTCAGTGCAGGATGGGGAACATGAGTGCCAGGATGACTGTGCTGATCGCATTTACTAGAAGCTGCCCCGTGGGAAAGAAGCAATAGCTTCTTGTGACAACAAACGATACAGAAGAAATTGGTTCTAGGGGTGGGATCTGGGGCTGGAAACAGAATTAGGAGGAAAAACAGGAACATGACCTTGGCAAAGGCCAGATTGTGTGTGCAGCAAGGATTGTGCCAGTTCATGCACTCAGTGGCAATCCTGGCATATGGATGATGTGTACCACATCCTCTTGTATAATGGACACCCTCTTGTCACAACCAAAGTCGGAAAATTAACTGGTTTGGTTTCTGTGTTTGGTTTTTCATGCTGATGTTAGGGCCAGTTGCTTGCATAACCTGGGACACAGAAGTCTGCTTGGCAGGAAAATGTCTCCATCTGCTGCTGCTGAAACTACTTCTCTTTGGTGCGTGGCAATGATTCATAAAGGCAGTTATTGTATTTTATAGAAGGTGATACTTAACCAAATCGGAGGCATGAGATTCTCAAACCTCCTTATCAAGGCTGTGACAGAAACAATTAAACAAGATCTGGTCACATCATTACAGCAAAGACCAGACAGACATGTCCAGCTACTTTGAGGGAATGTGAGTAAAGTGGTGAGGATGAACATTATTTTCCCTGTCTCCCCTCCCTGGACATACCTAACAATGCAGGAGTCCAGTGCAGCTCAGAACAATGAACATCTTGTGCTCACATTAAAATGGCAGTGATGCAAAAAGGAAAAGGCATAGAATTCATCTAAATATCTCAGCTGTTACACTTATTTGCCTGAAAGGGAGAAAAATGGTTTCATTATGCTGCCCTCTAGGTTATAAGAGCAGCATTCATTCAGGGAGAAGGAGAGAAACAATGCTTTATGATTTTTCTGATAAAGCCAGCATGAGTCAGATTTCAAACATGAAGTGAAAAATACTTATCTCATGCTGATCACAATCAGTCTCCAAAGTAAAAAAGACAATGTGAAATCAATATACATCTCTACTCATTTGTATTCTCTGAGCAGAGAAAGAGGGCCATGTAATTGAATAAATAACTTACTATGAATTCTTTATTCAGCTTTCATAGCCAGGACTGAAGTCTCTCCATCAGTTATCATTATTTAATACACTTTGCATTTCAAGGCCACACAAAATTATGTATTGATAATTCATGGAGAAGTTTCAGATATTCCTCAAGGCAGAAGCTTACTTCCAACTATTTCCTGCTTTCAGAGGCACAATGCCCTTCTAAGGATCTCTGCAAGGAGTTTATGCAGAGCTAAGGCTCAAAAGGAATAATTAACAATAAGACTTTTAGAACTTGAATTAATGGAATAACTGCAAATTAATTTTATAGCAGTGTAACATTTACTTCTTGTGAACTTAAACACAGGCTAGAAAGTTGTTCACTGTGTTAATTCTTTAACAAAAGTGTAGAAAACAAAGAAACCTATTGTTTTTATAAAACCCAACTTTATAACACACTCCATAACTGTTTCAGAGAACATTCTGACAAACAGAATGCAAGGGACCAGGGGCAATTTAATTATAATTTTGTGTGTATGGAGGTTCACCAGATGGCAAATATCTTTGCTGCAAGAAGAAATCCTTGAAGACAAGGAACGCTCAAAGTTCAGATGTTACTTTTTATGTGTCTGATGTTAAGTAGAACTGGAACTAATGATAAATGACCTGGTAAGAAAGATGCAAAGGTGGATAAGACTTAGTCATAGGCTGGGCCTCTTAATTATGTTCATGTTTATGCTTCTGAGTAACACATAGTTAATTCTAGCAAGAGTGTTCACACATCAAGGGTGGCATATGAGGACATTTAGATAACGCCAATAATAACTTGTTTCTACAAGGCTAAGAATCCTCTAAACATCTGTCAGAAGTTTAGTTGGTTTTCTTCCGCTAGAGAAAAACACTTTCCTGGAATTACATGTTTTCTTGGATAATGCCATCCTATTTTTCATTACATCATCATAATAACCCCAGAGTGTGAGTTAGGTTACAGATTGTTAGAATCCCACCTGTGTTAGATTTAGGTTCTCATTTAAGTTCCATGTAGTACTCCAGGACATCTACTTTTTGAGTTTATGTTGAGTTTATTAGGTACCCTTATCTTTAGCTGAAGTGTTTTAACAGCTCACATTTGTCCAAAGCATCTCTTCTAGGAAATAAAGCCTTAATATCCCAGCAGTGCTTCATAGGGATGTAGACAAAGATAGTTAGGGATCTGAACTCCATCCCTGGTGAAGCTGCAAAGGGAATAGGTGTGCAGGACTGCAATTAGTTTCTGTGATATTGGTTGTTGGAGGCACTACTTATTTTTTGCACAATAGGCTAGTAGCTAAAGTATTTATTTAGGAAATAAAAGACCATCATGTTTATGTTCTTCTCATTCTGAATGTGATGAAGACTGCAATGCAGTTATGCAGTGGGGTGTCCCAGTGACCGCCCTTGCCATCCCTGAGCTGATGAGGCATGCAGTTAGAGGATGGCACAACTGTTACACACTTTACTCCCTGGAAAATTTATTCTGAGCTAGTGATGATATAATGCTAAATATAGATGTTTCTGGATAAAATATAAAAAATATATGAATAGTTATAGGAGGACTTGCTAAAGAAATTTGTGTACCAAACACCTGGAGGAGTGATATGATTTAGGCATCCCCATGATCATGAATGGTTGTGGTGTGTACCTCCCCTTTCCTGCATCATGTAACATTCTTGATTTTCCCTCTCCAGGCAGCCCCAAAGTTTTTGCACAGTTAAAGGGAGGCAAATGCATGAAGGGTAGGCAGAACAAGCCAGTAATATATGAGCAGAGCTGTTCCCACTGAATTTTTAATATCTAGATTCAAATACTAATTTTTACTGTATCTTAAATTCTCAATTTGGTTTTATCCAGATCCAACCAGTAGTGAATTGTTCCTCTTTTTATGCATGTTCAGTCCTAGATGAAGCTGTGTAGAGAGGCATGACAGCTGTCTGCCCATGAACTCACTCTTGCACTGCTAGAGACTCCAGTTCAGAAGCTCCCACACTGTATCTACTCATGTGAGTGCAGGTCCAGGGGCAGTAATGATGTATTTAGCGGGGCATCACTGAGGCTCTCTAGTTCCGCACAGCACCATGTTACCTCAATTGGTTTCTTTACAGACCTCAGCTGGTTCAGTAGTGTCTTATTGTAGGTTGGCACTAGTTTGCACTCTCTATCTTCAGATTGAAAAAGTCAGAAAAAGGTGTAGAAACAAGGTTTCAAATTCATATCTATAAGCACATTTCAATATAGGAGAAAATAAGGAAATTATTCTGACTACGTCTACAGTATAATTAAAAAATATAAATAATGTGTATTTCATTCAAACTGGCCCTGACACCAGTAGCACTGAGAGGACAACAGAACGATCTGGCAGCACAAGGCTATCTAGAGCCAGGGATGTGGTCTCAGGGGCTGAACCTGCACTGTTTTTCAGGTTTTTAGTCTCTGAGCTAAGTAAACTGAAGTAAGTACACACATATTTCTGTGGGCTGCAGCCGCATGCCGGACTGCAGTGGAGGTATCTTGAAAAGTAGGAGGTCCTGCTAGGTTTACCAACATAATGTGTTGCACTATGAAGACAGTAATGTCAACTATAGTATTTGCTCAGAAAGCAATTTAGATCCAAAGCGAATTTTAAAAATACATTTGTTATCATTTCGTTAGTTGTCTTCAATGAATTAGTGAAATTAGTAAACAATTTAGAACTAGATCTCACAAAGATATATCCTTTGCTTAATCTTCTGGCTAGCTCCAGACAGAGTATTTTCTGCTACATTCTAGACTCCTCTTTCCAAGGATCTTAAGGTTGAGTGAAAATAAAGAAATTAGATCTCCACCCACTCAAGATGCAGTGGAGAATTATTATTTGTCTATGATGCCTAATGTTTTTATTAACCTCCCCAGTTTGGATTTTTACTAATGGACTGTCTGTAATTTTTCCCCATGGATATTCAGAAAGATCTACTGCCTTAGACCTTTCTTCTGTCCAGGTGAGTGAAGGTTCAGTCCTTAAGGTTCTGTATTAACTCGCTCACACTACCACAGCAGACAGGGGTACTGTTTAACTCATTCATGCTAGGAGATTTGTAGCGAGTAAAGCTGCGAAGTCTTTATTACTGAGCTGTAATAAATTAATTGTGGACTCAGTGATGCATTTATAGTTATACCACTGCATATTAACACACCAGAACAGAATATAGGAGAAATAACTAGAATACCTTCTAAAAAAGACAGGCTTGCTGGCACATGATATAAGTGTTAGCAAGCTGTATGGCAATGCTTGAAAAGAAGGCAATCTTCAAAAAAACTTTCTTCTTAACTTTAAATGCTTACAGGTACTCTTAAACAGCTCTCTTTACTGTCTCCCTCTTTTTTTTTTTTTTTTTTTGAGTAGCAATCTTTTTTGAAACACAGTAAAGTTTCTTTTTTTTTTTATTTTTAGCAGAGCTGCAGAGCACTGGCTGCTGGGGACAGCTGGAGTGTGTGGGATGTGGCATGCTATTTATCCTCCTCACTCTGAGAAAGCAGCAGATGGGTGACTACTTTATTAAATCAAAGTCCATGTATGGTATCTTCCAGATGCTGACCACATGATCTACCCTGCTAGGAAGGACCTATTCCTATGTGCCCACTTTTTAAAATTCTGGTTCATAAGTGCTCATTCCACAAAATCTCTGAGCTGCTGATTCACATCTATCTTGTTTTACTGATAGAATAGGGGTGATGGGCTTTAAAAAAGACTAAAACAACAACTGAGAGCTTTTCATATAATTTTAAATACTTACTGTTGCATTTATAAACACACAACAGAGCTTGCAGTCACTTCATTTCACGTACTGTGGTGTATGCTTTAATGGCACAGCATGCTTATAAATACATCAGCATTTAAAGGAGCAGCAATACGACACCTGTGAGAAAGAGACAAGGAGAGGAGATTTTCAAGCCTTTATTAAGCAAAGGATGTAGGGGAGTAAACAGCTGTAGGGCAGACAGCTGATCAATAGTGGAGGAGTAAACCTCAGTGTCAGCTAGGAGGCATTGGTGATTTGACTTCTAATAACCACAAGGCCAATACTGAGTCCCAGTCCCAGCAAGGTCCAAACTGAGCCTTGACCAGCTGTTTTGGTTATCCGTAATCAGCACATAGAGACCCCAGCAGAGCTGCTCCATCTGCTTAGGTGCATGGGAGACACACTATGGCATGAGGGCTGGAGTTGTTTTGTGGAAGTAATTGATGTCTTGTTTTCTTTGCTGAGAAGAAAAACCAGGTGAACATTTCACAAATGAAGGAAAATTGTTTCACTTTCTCTAGGATATGGGAAGTAAAGGTTTGAAAACCTATGGTATTTCTGAAGGGTCAGACCAAGTGAATCTAAGCAGCAGAGCTTCTCATACCCTAGGTGGCTCCAATTAGCTCCACACTCTGCAGTGTGTTACAAGCAATGTATTTCTACTCATCCAAAGAAGTACCCGAGTCCTGAGGTAGTTTGAATCTGACGCAAGTCATTTTTTCATGAAGGCTGCAGAGGAATAATATAAAATAAAATTAATCCCCTCGGCATTTTTTCAGTACCATGAGGAGCCAGCGCATATCCACACTGGGGCTGTTAGAGCTCTGTACTCTGTGATGATCAGATGATAAAGCTAGGAGCTCAGCAAAGCAGATACGAGCTATTTCCTGTTCCAGCTACACTGTGGGACACAGCCATCCAACAAAACTTGTAGAAGTTTCTACACAAAGAAACAGGTACTTGGGGTGGGTGCAGACTTGATTTTACAAGTACATCTGTTCTGTTTATTTTTGCTTCTTTGCAGTATTATCAACTTCTGCTCCATATGGATGATCCATATTGTGCCTTGGTGAAATGATACCACATTATGCTTTTATGTTTTTATCATCAAACACTACTCATGAAAAAATCACCAGGTTTGCCTAGGTTCATCTGTTCAATTTATTTTCCCAAAACTTTATTTTGAATAAAACACCTACGGTAAATGTGATTTATGTAAATGAATAAAACAAAACAGTTATATAAGCTTTTTGAATCATTCAGATCCTTTCTGTTGCTGTTAAACCGTACGAAATACTCTACCAACATATTTTCTTTGGGCTATTTCATTTCTAAAGTCTTACGGCTAAATGTATGAAATAATAGGATATGTACAAAAAATTTCATTTTAACTTTATTTCCATTCTCTATGCCAATCTTTTCAGACAAAGTAGCTCTAATATTTCAAAGAGAGTCTCTTTCCAAATGCCTGTTGCAATCTTTCCCTTCCCATCTTGGAAGTGGATTTTTCTTTTCATCCTTTCCTTTTTCTTCTGTGTTTCCCCCCCTCCAGACCTCAAGTCAGAGGAAACAGGCTAAAAATTTTTTTTTAAAGTCTTAAAGCTTTAAAGAAGCTTGATAACTGTTTATTCTTATGTTTCTATTTCCTCTGTGTCCATTCCCTGCCCCAGGTTCAACCTTGCAGTCACCTGACAAGTCCTGCATTCCTAGTGACCCCAAGGATATTCAGGGGATTGAGGAGATCCATACTGGTTCATTGGTATTTGTTCTTGTTGCATTTGGAATAAGAAATAAAAAAAAAGAAAAAGAAGGAAAAAAAAAAAGGGAAATACACAAACTGAGTGAGGTCAGCTATGCAACCTGGATAGCTAGAATAGGTTCTGCTGAAACTTTGCTCCCTGTACAAGCACAGCCATGTGAGGTTGGCTAAGCCTGCTCCCTGAGCCTGTCTGAGGGCAAAGGACAATTTGCTTGCTCCATCAAGTGACTTTTCTGTCAGGACCCTGCGGCCCTGCTCTGCCTAGTTCATCTTGGTCATGGGCCCAGCCGAGCCTCAGCCTATGTCCATCCCAGTGCCCAGGGCTGGGCCTGCTCCCAGTGCCCCCAGCTGCCTTGCCCTGCTGCCCCAAAGAGCCCCCGCTGCTCTGGTCCCTGGGGAGCCACAGGCCTGTGCTATACCCTAGCATTCTCTATGGCATCCGGCTGAGTCCAAAGGCTGCCTGAAAAAGAAGCAAGGCAAGCTGATGTCTCCTTACTCCATTTCTCATAGGAGACAGTGCTGGTTGGGCAATTCTACTCACTCTCATGCTGGACTCCCAGTCACGTTTGGACTCCCACTTCTAGAAGTTCCATAAGCGTATCTTATACTGCTGGTATGTCCATGTAAGGACACCTGAATATAACCCAACAAAAATCTGGACCTAAACTGACAAGAAGCAGTGACTACTGGGACTTAGGATTTCAAATTTTGCTCATTACCTTAGAGCATCCAGCCTTGCCCAAATGATACCCATCTTGATACATAATGGTTCTTTCCCTCATTTTTGAGGGATGGCATCATTTATTAAATAGACAACATCTCTGACTCATTTTTATCACACTCAGGCCGGTCTTCTACAAAATTGCTACCACTCACTTCTTAATTACTCCTTTATAAACACCAGTCCATTGATATAGTTGATATTACTAAAAACACTGTAAGCGAAGAATGGAACTAGTCAAACTGTTGCAGTTAAAGTCAAAATTACAGAAGACAGCAAGAGGATATTGTTTCTGTCCTAACATATCTTCAGGCTGCCTCTAACTTAGCAGTCAGGCAATCTTGGCTTCAAATCCTTTTGGCTGGTTTAGATTTCAGGCCTACTTTCTCCTAGCTCTGCCCACAATGACTTTACTTCAGCACTAGTTTTCTGTATACAGAAATTGTGTACAGTGTCGCTTTAGCGATACATCATTTCACTGTTGTACGATATGACATCAGCTATCATCAAGGGTGGACGAAGATATTTTGGTCTAGCAGCTCTTCATATCGTGAAATTACTCCCTGCAGAGAAGAAATAAGTTGTACTTGTGCAATCAGTTTTTTTAAAAGTATACGTGTTTCTGCATTAGGGGATATAGCGGTGTAACTATTTCATTTTTTTTTAATCATAGAAATCAACCAAGCCTGTATGTTGACAGGTTATGTTTCCCTTGGGGCTTCGACTGCACTTGGATAACGAAAATATTTTGTTCATTGGTTTTGTGATGGTATTTAGAGCGACCAAAACTGCTTCTAACCATATAATAGTGTTGACAATATATTTCCTTGTTTTGGGGTATATTTTCTGTCAGTGGAAGTGTATTGGTGGTGTGGGGAGAAAGGAAATTAATTGGAACATGTTTAGTGACAGGGGAAAAAAAAATATAAAAGACAGCATTGCTATGTTTTTATCCATCTAGATTTTTCTTTGTATGATAGTGTGGACTGTTTATCTTTAAGAAGAGGAATAACAGGTCTCATTGTAAAGCAAAAAATAATTAAGGATATAGAAATGGTGTAATTAGAATCTTCCATTCACCTTATCTTATTCTGCAATACCAGGGAAATATTGTGTGACTTTCAAAGGTAGCACAAGCAAGGAACAGAGTAAGAAATAGCCTTTTCTCACAGAATATGTAGAGCTTGTGAAATTCTCTGACAGATGGTATTGCAGAGGTTATCTGGGTTTGGAAATGGAAGAAGCAGTTCAGTAACAAAAACATCTACCATTTAAAAATGTATATATTTGTATATTCACCGTAATTGAATTTGAAAATGTCTTCCTTTTAGCTTCATTATATTGGCCAGCTCAAAACTAGTGCACCCAGGGGAATTATTTGTTAGAACTATAACTTTTCCTGTCTTCTGAGGCATCCGCTAACTGCTAAACCAAACTAAGTAAGATGGTGAACGATATGTAGTGAAAATCTATTGAATCAAATGGATCAAGAAGAAAATTAAGTAGAAAGGAACAGTGATGGTAACCTGTAATAAACTGTAGAAATGTGTATATACATACGTATTTATGCCTCAAATAGCTAAAGATTTAGTATCTACTCACTTCTGATGGTGATCAGTAGCACAAAGTCTAGTCAGAGGCCAGTAACCAGTGGTGCATCCCAGAGTCCACTCCTTTTTAATATTTTCATTAATTATCTGGATGATGGGACAGAGTGTATCCATCAGCAGGTTTGCTGATGACACAAAACTGGGAGGAGTGGCTGGTACTCCAGAAAGTCATGTGGCCACACAGAGGGACATCAACAGGCTGGAGAAATGGACTGACAGGAACCTCATTAAGGTCAACAAGGGTAAGTGCAAAGTTCTGCACCTGGGTGCACCAGTATGTGCTGGTGGACCCCCACCTGGAAAGCAACTTGGCAGAGAAGGACCAGGATGTCCTGGTGAACACCAAGATGAACATGAGCAAGCAATGTGCCCTTGCTGCAAAGAAGGTTAATGGTATTCTGGGCTGGCAAAGCGTTGCCCGACAGGCCAAGGGAGGTGATCCTTCCCCTTTATTCAGTGCTGGTGAGGCCACACCTGGAGTGTCCAGTTCTGAGTTTCTCAGTACGAGGGAGACAGGGGCATACAGATAATAAAACTACTGTTCTACTGAATAGTTCCCATTTAAACATAGTAACTTGACAAATATCTCTGGTCACGTCTTATCTGAGAGCTAACATTCAGTTATAGATAACTTTCACCTTCACTTAAAATGGAGAGTTGTTGGCTGGCTCTGTTGGTTAATCCTTCTCAGAAAAAAAAAAGCCACAATAACATTAAAAATTGTTTTTCTAAAATTGCAAAGAGTTTTCCAAGTTCTGTGACCTCAATTGGGCCCACATTTTTCATCATTGCAGTGCATAAGGGAAATTATGTGATGCTGTCATCTAACCATTGGATGGGCTCATCGTTAGGACTTCTGCAAGAGGTAGGTTATTTCCTTTTCCAGAGGGACAGTTAGGTAGGATCAGTGTAAATTGCCGCTAGATGTCAGTACTGTTCCATGAAAATACAACACAGACTGCATTTTGTGTGGCTGTAAATAAGGCAAACTGCAGAAAGAAGTTCTGAAAACGTATATTTAAGCTTCACCTCTAAAGAACCGCTTTTTCATTGGTTGCAAATTGCACTCACACTGAATCCCTTCAGGCTTCACAGCTATGCAAGTAATCTTTCTCCACATCTTTCTACTTGAATTCATCATTGCTTTATTCTACAGAGTCTTCTAAATTAGACATCTTTTATTACGTTGCAAATATGCAGCATCAGCATCTCTTGGCTTAAATTGATTTACATTTAGAAGCCATTCACTAACTACATTTTACATTTGCCAAATGGAAAAAGATGAGATTAGAGATTGATTGTTCTGCCACTTAGATTTTCCTTTCTCTGCAATATGAACCTTTCAGATCGATAGAGCTGGACAAGAATGTAAGCAGAGGTCAAGTATCTTTTTGATACAGGTATGTTGAAGAGGAAAATTTAAATCAGAGAAGAGACTTGCAGGCCAGTCTTTCTTGGATGATAAAAAGTGCTTGATATCTCCTTTACTGAAACACTGATTTCTAAAAAGTGAATTCATCAGCCCACGTTTTTTTCAGTCTCTGAGGAGATTTAATTTTATCTAACGTGGCCTCTGTATTCCTCACGTTGCAAGCCAGGGCCATGTGCATGCATGTGCGCGCACTTTTCCCCCAACATTTCAAACACTTGACAGCTGGGTGAAGTTTTCCTTCCGCCCAGAGAAGGACTTTTTACATTTCATAATGGATTGCCAGTGCTGCCAGGGCTATTTTCTCTCCAGCTGTGAGAGTGGCTTTTTAAAATGACTCACAAAAGCTGCTAGCCAGCTGCTTCACCTCAGCCTTCACAAGGGCCCTGCATTCTAAACAGGGGTAGTGCTGACTTACTTTAGAAGGGCTCATTTATTTGGATGTTGCAGATGTATTCTGCGCACAACAGTTGATCCTAAAGAGACCTCAATTCAGGCAGGTGAGTCATGGGCTTACATCACTGCAGGTGTTGACTTCGTGTTAATGTTGTGAAGAGGAAACATCCCATGTGTTAGTCAGTCATCCTTGGACCCCTTCCAGAAGGCACACAAAGCAACATATGCATGATATGCTAATTTGTAGCTACTGTATGTACTATATATCTTAAGACATCTATAAAAATTAGTGCTTACACAGATATTAAAACAAGCATGTTTTTCATGATGTCCCAAAATGGAAAAAATACTAAACTTGTTGGTATTTATGTGGCAACTGGCCTTAAATGAAATCATAGAATTATAAAGATTAGGAATTGCAAAGACCTTGATGTCATTCAGTCTTCTTTTATACCGGCTCAGAAGTGTTCCCTGCAGCATTTTGCTAGCCTTTATGGGCTGACAAAAATAAATATTCTCGTCAATATTGTGGGATCAGCTAGCACTTTCTGATTTGGTGTCTGGTAAGACGTGCTTTCAGATTAAGACTTGAGGTCAACGAACATCTTTTTACTTCTTGAAAACATAAAGATTTCTACCACATATGTTGATTTTTTTAAAAAGGCAGGGGTTACTTAAACTCTTCTTTCAACCAGTTCAAGGAGCAGTATCTCATTATTCCAAATCATTGTTCATTAAGCATACTCCACAAACCCCAATCCACCTTCCCACTTTTCCCTCTTTTATTTGGATTGTAGACACATGTGGTTTGAGATGGCTCCGACTCACATGATTTAAACATAAACAACAGAGGAAGCCAGGAGTGCCTGCAAAATGAGAGTCAGAGTATTGTGGTATTTTGCCCAAGTTGCAGTATTAGTTCATTGACACAGTGCAGCACGGAATACAAACCTTTCGCGGTTTCGAGAGCACCAGCTGCTGCTCAAAAGCCTTGCAACTATGGGTATGTTTGTCCAGACCAGTGCAGACAAGCCTGAGCTCCTTTGCTGCAAGCAATCTGGACAGATGCCAGTTCCAGCCTGGAATCCACATAGCCCTTCTATCCACCCAGCTAATGCTCTCTCCCTTGCACTACTCTGCTGAATAATTTCTCAAGGTTTTCTAGCTCTTTAAGTCATGTCAGAGGACACACCAGCTTCCACATAGTACTGTTTCAGCATTAGTAAATGTCTTCTGGATTGGAGCTATCTCTTGCCTGGCCCATGTGGGACTTAAGCAGCGTGGGGTAGACCTGTATGTACTTGTCCATATTGACTCCAGTAGTCAAAAATGCTATAGGAACTTCTACCTAAATCACTTACACTTAAATTAAATGTTAGCTTCCTTAAACATCTTCCAAATGTTTCATAAGCTTGTCCATGTTCTTCCCAGGACTACAAAGCTCTGGAGGCACCTACATTTATGCTCTGAAAATGCAGAGGGCGTTCATCTAGGAAGGAAGTCTAGAAACCTGCCACCACTGTTATCGTGAAAATGAAGGCCATTCAGATTTTGCTTATACTTGAGTAGGCCCAAATCTTTCATCCACGTCAATGCAAAAGAATCCCTGTGCCTTCTCAAAGTCCCTTTAAGTGTCATGAAGACCACTCAAAATGAGAAGGGCTACTTATGGATAACTGACTACACTGTTTCAGCTGCTAGGTTGGGGCTTTTTCCCAATGCCGAAAGATCACTCATCACCGAAACACACTGCAGCACCCAAATTTCAAACAGGTTATTTTTGCTAAATTTTCCATAGAAACAATGAGTGTCACCCAGTAATTAGTAGCTAATTCTGTAGGAGGTCAGGTTAGACAGACAGAACAGCTCCTTCTCACCTGAAATCTAGGACTCCAAGCAATTTTTTTAAGCAAAAAGGAGAGCAGACATTGAAATCTCCATTCCTATGTCATATTGTTTAGGCCAGAAATGAGGAAAATTCATTTGTTTTGACTTCACAGAGAAAAGCAGGGTGAACTCAGGGGAAATAAATATGTTGACAGAGAGAGAAGATTTTCACAGTTTTATCCTAAGAGTCAATAACCCTGATTGTTGACACTTCTAGCTTTCACTATCCATTATTCTGACAACTAAACCTATTTGTTTCCACTGCTGGCAGTTCTCAGTACAGTCTTTAGTACTGCTGCTAGCAAAGAATATAGAATATTTTTCCATTGTAGTGAAATCTTTATTGCCTAAGAATTCTAGCACTTATTAGGTGGGTTTTTCTGGACTCTATTTTTCACCATGGATTTGTACTGTGTTGCTGCTTCCATCAGCCTTTCCATGTGGTCAATAAAAAACATCTCTGAAATCAATACCCTTTCCCTATGCCCCTAACATCTGTAAACACAGTATATATGCTTCTAACAAAAAATCCAGTACGTGTCCACCATATTAATTGCTCTGAGTATAATTGGTCTTAAACCTGACTGTTTACCATTTGTTTTTTTTCACCATACATTTTCATAACCTGTCTTTTCATATTCTGCTTGCTAAGAGACACTAAATTATGTAAAGAGCTTAGCGGTCTCCCTTTTAAGAAAGAGAGGGATGTTTTCTGGGTGCTGATAAATAAGAAGGCAGCTGGCACTAAATTCCTGTTAAACTAAGAAAGCCTTTGCTTTGTTTCTGTTCTTTGTCTTTGGTCAGGTCCTCCTCTTCTTGTCATTCTGTTACTGCCCACTTCCCCGTAGTCATCATAGGTATCCTCAGACTCCAAGAATAAGCAGTGACATCTAAAAGCCAGGACAAGAATTACTGTATGGAAGTTTAATGTGTCCAACAACTGGATGCATAAGACAGCTAGGAGTAAAGAAAACATTGAGGAGAAAGTGTTTAAATTGCTTGTCTATTTGAGCTATTACAGACTGTCACACTGAGATTTTCAGGTAAAACAACACAAAAAATAACAATGACTCTAGTTTCTCTTGGTTTGAAAGAACACACAACACAAGCTAAATTATCTGCCAGTGTTTTACAATTGCCAGGCAAATCTTCTTCAGCCAAGATGCAGCTCTCAGTGTAAATACGAACATACTGATACACTGTGCAGTGCTTCAGTTTCACCTAGATCTTGCCACAGGCCTTACTTTACACATGCAGAGGGCCCCGACATGTTGGCCTATGCAAACCATTTTGGACAAGCAGGGCATTCCAATATCCCAGGTTTCTTGTGGCAGTAAAAACATGGACTCCATGGACAGTGTTCCAGAGACCTTTATTGTTAGTCAGCGTTAGTCTTTTATAGTCTATCTGAGTTACACGCGAAGTGCACACACTTAATCATCTAATTTGATTGGTAGCAATATACTGTTCACGCGCCTTATGCTTCATTTGGACTGGTTATAATTTTTTTATTGTCTTTACTATTTTTGCCTTTGGTATTTCCTTATCTTGTTCTAGTTGCTGTTTTTTGTTATTGAGCAAGTGGTGTTCAAGGACATAGCCCAAATTCGTCAGTGTCAAACAGCTGTGCTGCACTCTCTGCCTCCATATTTCCCTCCTTTTTTTTTTCTACTATCTATACGTGATGTAGTATTCTCTGTATCATTTTTTGTAGGCAGGTGACCAAGCATGGAATGTTAATGATTATGCCTAGTATGATGCCTAGTATCACAGTTCTGATTTTGACCAAGGATAGCAACCACCCAGTTATGCCACACACAAGCTTAGCCAATAAAATTACTGATCACACATTATACATATTCATGATACATATTCATGATTGCTAAGCAAAACTAAGTTTCACTACCTTCTAGTAATTTTCTACTACAACATCCTTCTACTATTACAGACATAACAACTCCAGTAACTTTCTTATCTACAAGGCCAGTGACTAGTTTTTTGCAAGCCTCTGTTGAAACAAGCCGTAAATTCTGCTAACAATGCCTTGTATCTTAAAGCTTCCCTTCTCATTCCATGGCTTTCTTCCTGCAAGCATGATTGTATCCCTTTCCCAAGGTCAGTTTGCTTTCACTGACACCGTACTGGCTCGAGAAATACCCGCAGTTTCTAATAGGGAGCACCTAGCCAAAATAATCTTTCTATTTTAAAACAGAGGACTGAAGGAAATTAAAATCTCCTACATCGAGTGATTCCAGGCTAGTCACATCTTCAGATAGTCTTTTTTAGAAGTTTTTGAGCCATCAGGGAAGGTGCCATTAGTGGTCTTCAGGATACACAACTTAACTGAGAAGTAGCTAAACACACTGACTAGCCTCTAAAAAACATTGATATATCAGCCCAGATTAAGGACCATATTCTGCACAATGTTACCTTGAATGTAGCTACAGCTGTACAACAGAAATATCTTGAAGTGACTTCTTATCACATATTGCTGGAATACAAGATAACTTAAAAGAAGATATTTCTCCTCTTAAAACAACTTATGACAAGTCCTTCTACTAGAAAAGGGCACAGGGTTGTGAGAGAGAGACAGACCTGTAATTACGAGGGAAAAAAATCATGATGCAAAGCATTTCATAGCTTCTGTAAAGCTCTTTGTTATAATTACTGTTTCTTTGTTAACTAACATATTTGTTTATCCATAGTCTGCACTGTATATCACACTCTTTCTGACCTTGTTTAAGTCCCCCCAAAAAACATTAGATGAAGGAATTTTTTTTCTTAAGCTTAAGTCAGAGATACTTTTATAAGGGGAGGAGGTTATTAGTTTATGAATTTCATTTCTCAATCTTGAATTGATTTTAAAGCTTCATTCCTGAATATATAGTTCCTTTTTCTTTCCAAAGGAAAACAAACAGTGGTCCACACTAATGTCTGGAAGATTGTTTTAAGACATCAAACTCCCACTGACACGTAAATGAACAATTTTCATTTGCCTGGTGCAATGTATACAAAAGTGATTGATCTACATAAAAGAATGCGATTTCTAAATGTTTTCTATGGCCCCAGCTGTTCAATGCTCCAAACATGTGGAGAATATCAAGGACAAAAACTACAAAGTATGTGAATTTTTTTTACCAATACAATGATTGAATTGTATACCAGAAGAGACTTCCTACTGGCGTATCAGGAAAAACTCATCTAAAGCCAATAAAATAGAATGGATCAATGGATATTTCATCATAGGAAACCCAGCTGCAAGATAACAAAATGGACTGCATTTAGCCCTTCATCTCTCAAATGTCTGACATTGAAAGTGGGCAGCTGTGACTTTTTGGTTGTGCTATTTGTTTATTTTGTGGCAGCCGATTGCCTTTGAGAATATAGTAAATACTAGAGGTTTAATAATTTGTTTGAGGGGAGGAGGCGGAGAGTTGTTTTCTTTTTTTTTATATATTTTTATTTCTGAAAATACTTGGCACATAGTATTTAATGTGACCTAACTATAGAAGAAAAAAAAAAAAACACACCATGCTTTCAGCGTGGCTTTCTGAACACCCACACATTAAATGCTTTCTGTAGAATTTACAATAATAACTCGTTCTGGTTACAGGAGCAATGATTTCTAAAAACAAATTTGAAGAACTTTAAAAGCTTGTATATTGCATTCTTAAATCAAAAGAAGATTTGTCTTTGTATAGTTTTTCTTTTCCTTTAAAAGAAAATACTTAACACTTTCCTAGCAAACTCAGGAAGATTCTGTTGGTGGAAGCTTCAATGCATGTGAAATGTTCTGGTGAGCATCCACAAGGTTCTTCAATGTGTCTGATGCAATTCAACAGTTTCAGCAGCAATCTATAAGTAAATTTAAAAATAATTCAATAAAAATATTCTCATACCAGAGAGCTTGGCAGAGGAATATGATGGCAAGGCAGTAACACAGGGGGTCCTTGGATCCCCCCATACTGCCTGGGTCTGTTCAAACAATTGATCTATGTAGCCACAGGTGAAGTGAAATGTCTCAGAGTCAGGAACATGAGTAAGTCCTTCAGCATCAGTCCCTGGCTGTGTTCGTTTGACACAGATTTCAGTACTTGAGTCAGGCACCCATTAGAAAGTTAGTTCTCTCTCTTATCAGTGGTGAGAGCTGGGTACCTGCGATCTGTGTCCAAAGTTTGTAGAACAAAGTCTACAATGACAATACAAATAACCTACATTACTGTGTTCTTCACTGAAAAAAAAAAAAAAATATTGTCCACTCTTGCAAAAAAAAAAAAAAAATCAATCTCTCTCCTTGAAAATCATGAAAAACAGGACATACCAAACTAGCCATTAATTTTGCATATGATACAGTGGAAAACAGGGTAAATGTTGGGCACTAGAAGGATAAGAAGATATAACAGAAAAACAACAGTTTTCTGAATTACAGGTGAATTGACATTAAAAATAGGCTTGCATTTTTATCAATGGAAATTACTATCTTTGGGAACAAGTTCCTGAAGATAGTGATGGACTGTCCGTTTCCTGAAGTCCTCCCATCAAGACCGATGGCTACATTTTTATGAGGAACACTTTTAGCAGACATAAATAATGCTTCAGCTGAGGACTAGGTGTTAGACTCCAAGAAACTGAGAGGACATTGATGTTGTAAGATATATTGGAAGTCATACTGTAGGATGTCATGGTTTCTCTTCCCTTAAGCTCCTTAGTCTCCAAAATCTCATTCAAATATTGATCATTACAGCATCCTTCTGATGCAGGTATTACTTCTCTCTTGCACATCAATAGGGAAATAAGGAGAGAGTAAAGATTTTTCCAAATGTATGTGCCAGAAGTCAGATAGTATACTTCGGTATCTCAAGGAAAAACAGGATTTCAGCCTCCCTATTAATCTAGCCACCAACATAGAAACAGGAATACTGTTTTAAAAGGTTATCTAACACTAAAATCAAATTTGAAACATTTCTGTTAAATTGATGGTATAGGCGGACACTTTGAATCAATGGTAGAATTTGGAGTCCTCACTCTTAGAATTGGTTGAGCTATAAGCAGAATTATGTATAGTCTGTAAAAATATGGGCGATGACTCTGATGCTTGCAAATGTTGCACTATGCACTGGAAATGCACTACAAGGCTACTCTGTCCATACACAAAACAGTCTGAAGTATGCTAAACCTCCTGTCTGAGATTCTTTTAGTATCTGTGAAGCTGGTCAGATAAGGAACTATGGATCATGCTAAAATCTGGTTCATAATCTTGGAGAAACCTGAACAGATACAGAAATTCCTCAAATTGCCCACAGAAGAAACTTCCAAGGGTGCATTTTTTGTAACCCTTCCCTACCTCTTCCTCATTTTATTCCATATCTTTCTAAATGTGTGTAATTTGTATCTGGATGCCCTAACCCCACTCTCATCTCACCAGTTCTGTAACTAAAAATAAAATTATCATCCTATATTTACCCTCTATACCTGTAACCTTTCCTAGAATGGAATACATTCTGTTTATTCTATGTTTACATTAAAGCCTATATTTAAAATGAGAATGTGTTCACAAAAATTTCTGGTATCCTTTCTTTATTCACAAAGGTCATGCTGTTAACACTGACTTGTTTTAAATGTATAGAAAGAGATTTGTTTGATCTTATATTTACTTACTAAATTTTAAATCGCCTGAACAGTACATTATAAAAGCAAGAAATATTATAAATTTACTGAGTTTGCAGAGTCTCCAAAGCTTATATGAAGGTAAATCTTACAGCATACCATGGTTACACATAATTTAAGTGCGTAATTGTATAATTCACCTATGTGAGGGAAACACATTTTATTTAGTAAAGTAGATTAACTTCTTGTCTGAAGACAGCAACATTTCACATATAGCTTATAGTAATTGATGTTCTTGCAAGTGAAAGGGCTTCCTAATTACTTTTCTTTTCCTCTCCTAGAGGGAGCGAAACTCAAGTTGTTTAATTTATGAAGTCATTTTTGTGTTACGTTAATGCCAAACTGCATTGCATTCAGCTGATTTGTTGCCAGGTTGAGTCCCTTATACTTTTTCACTACTGATAATAAAGCCAAACTTGTTGTCAATCCAGACTGGAGTGTCTATTTTGTCAACATGTTGCTGAAACACACCCTGAAGGGAGCCTTTTGTAATTCGCAGGAGCCTCATGTCAAGCATTTACATTTTTTGATAAGGTATATTTGAAAGTTATGCCTGAAAACATGTTGATGAAGATCGTAACAGTCTTCAGAAGGATGATTTATATTTTCCAGATACGGGCCCTATGCAGAGATGGAGCAGGGGAGGTTTATGTATATTGTAAACAGATCTAGTGTAGTCTCACTGTGAGCAGCACCTGATAAGACGCTTGAAATCCCCTACATCATACTATGTAAGTGATCAAAATTCTGATTTGAATCTTAAATGCAACATGCATCTGAGGAGGGAGTTAATAAAGCAGAAGCATGTATGCACAACTAATGCAGAGTTGTTGCCCTGACAGAAATATTCGTTCCAGATATTTCCAGAAGTTGGTGTTTTAGTTTGGAACTTACTAGAGCTACCATGGTGAACAAGAATTAGAGATAATTCCTGAGAGATATTGTCTCTCTAGATTTTTAATTAAATAATATTTCTATGTTTTCAAAAATGTGTTATCTAAAACCTTCATGTTCTCAAATGTATTCCTGGATGTGGCCCTACGATTGGAAAGAACAAGGGACTTCAGTAACCAGCACCAGTATTTATGCAGCTTGTCTGAGGCAAAATACAAAATGGCTCGATCAAAACTCTGCATAGCTGTGTAACGGTGCTAGAGTTCTGGCAAGTCAGCCCAGTCTCTCAGCAGGTGTTTGGCTGATGTATGCCTTAATATCTCTGTGTGTATATATTTGTTATCTGAAGTGTAGAGTTCAAGAACTGACTTGGTTAAGCAGAATCCTGTGATATGCCAGCCTTCTGGCTTTGTAATTGTCTGTTAGCTCATCTAGAGCCTGGAGTCAGCATGCTCATGGTGTGCTTGGGCAGCAGCACTTTGAACACCTGGGCTGCAGTTCTGCTCTACCTGCCCTACTCTGTCCAGGCCATGTGGGTAAGAACTAAGCCAAGAACTCTTCCCAGCAGAGACCAGGCTGAAGTGTTTGTTATGTGAGGCTCAGGCATTTAAAAATAGGTGGTGGATGCAATCTTTCTCTCATGGCCCTCAGAAGCACTATTGTCTCTTCACTAATAATGTAAGGAAATTTAGATACTTGTTTTACAAGGCATCTGAAATACAAGCACAGAGGAGGTCCCTAAATAAAGAAGACAAGATCAATCCTCAGTGAGAGTCCTAGAACTATGGAGTACATCACAGGAATGTAAAACCTATAGCAGCCACCAGTGTTCTTACCTTTGTATTCCCATCTTCTATAAAGGGTGACAATTGCCATCAAATCTGTAAAAATCTACTGTTTCCAGTAATTATTTTGGTTTTTATTTGATTACTTTTTAAAAACAAACAAACAAACAAAAATCAATATAGCAGATGCAGTTATAATTTTATTTTAAATACAGATTTTACGGGACAAAACTCATGTTTTCTTCAGTTAGTTTCTTCCAAGCTGTCTTATTCAGTTATTTTTCCATTTTACCACACTGCAAACATTTTGTTAGTGTTATTAGCCAGGTACTCAGATTACTCACTCCCTCACCATATGTACATATGTAGGTGTGTATTCTCTCCTATTGTCCCCACACATGTATATGTTTCAGGAAAACCTACCTTTTAATTGCTTTTGTTTACCATAGTTCTGATATAGCATATGGCTTCCATTTCCAGGACTTCCACACTGAAAAATCCACAGTGTATACCTAAAACACTTTTTTTCATATCAGCCAAATAAAACAAACCGAAAAAAAAAAAGATTCCGAAATTATTTGGATGTTAAGGGAGAGCACTTTGCTGAAAATTAGGAAGAATTTGTAAATTTTGAATTAAATCAGCTTCAGAAATGTAAATCTTTTTAGCAATTAGCAGACTGAAAAACATTGGATTTTTCTATTTTTCCCATTTCTTTCTCTTTCTTTATTTCATAATTTTATTCCTATTACACAATTTATGTGCTTTCTTTGTTTTCTTTATGGTCAAAACAGAAAGGAGGCTGCTCTCCTCCACACAGTACCATAGCAATATTCATAGTAAAGAAATCATTAGTACTGAGGACAGGCACTATGAGCCTGTCTGCTTCCTGTTCGGTTTCAATGGAGGAACAAAATGGTATGGTTTTGATTTAGCACTGAATGTATCCAAGAATCAAGCACTGCTGTGGTAGGAGAGCTATGCAATAGAATTTAAACTGCAATACAACGAAGGCTTACTCTGATGCACGTAGTATCAAGGAAGGCTAAAGCCCTGACAGAATTAAATCTAGCCAGGGACGTCAAGGGCAACAAGTAAAGCTTCTTTAGGTATGTTGGGGATAAAAGGAACACCAAGGAGAGTGTAGGCCTTCTCTGGGAGGAAATGGGAGACCTGGCTACCAGAGACATGGAGAAGGCTGTGGTACTCAACAACTTTTTTGCCTCAGTCTTCACCAGCCAGGACTCTAGCTATATAGCCTAAGTCAGGCAAGGCAGGGACTGGGAGAATGAAAATCTGCCCACTGTAGCAGAAGAGCTGGTTCAAGACCATCTAAGGAAACTGAAGGTGCACAAGTCCATGGGACCTGATGAGATGCATCCTCAGGCCCTGAGGGAACTGGCAGATGAAGTTGCCAACCTGCTGTCTATCATATTTGAGAAGTCGTGGCAGACTGGAGAGGTTCCCACCAGCTGGAAAAGGAGAAACCTAACTCCCATTTCTAAAAAGGGAAACAAGGAAGAATGGGGGAATTATAGGCTGGTCAGTCTCACCTCTGTGCCTGGCAAGGTCATGGAGCAGATTCTCCTGGAAACCATGCTAAAGCACATGGAAAGTAAGGAGGTGATTGGTGACAGCCAACACAGCTTTACTAAGGGCAAATTTTGCCTGACCAATTTGGTGGCCTTCTATGATGGGGTTACAGCATCAGTGGACAAGGGATGAGCAATTGATGTCATCTGCCTGGACTTGTGCAAGGCATTTGACATTGTCCCACACAACATCCTTCTCTCTAAACTGGAGAGGCATGGGTTTGATGGATAGACCACTCAGTGGATAAGGAATTGGCTAGATGGCCACACTCAGAGAGTGGTGGTCAATGGCTTGATATCCAAGTAGTCACCGGTGAAAAGTGGTGTTCCTCAGGAGTTGGTATTGGGACCAACCCTGTTTAAAATCTGTGTCAGTGACATGGACAGTAGGATAGAGCACACACTCATCAGGTTTACTGATGACACCAAGCTGTGTGGTGCACTTGACACACTGGAGGGAAGGGGTGCGATCCAGAGGCTGGAGAGGTGGGCCCATGCAAACCTTATGAAGTTCAACAAGGTCAAGTCCAAGCTCCTGCACGTGGGTTGGGGCAATCCCAGGAACAAATACAGGCTGAGTGGAGAATGGATTGTGAGTATCCCTGCGGAGAAGAACTGGGGAGTGCTGGTGGACAAGAAGCTCAACATGAGCTGGCAATGCGCACTTGCAACCCAGAAAGCCAGCCACGTCCTGGGTTGCATCAGAAGTGTGGCCAGCAGGTAGAGGGGGGTGATTCTCCCCCTCTACTCTGCTCTCATGAGACCCCACCTGGAGTACTGTGTCCAGTTCTAGAGCCCCCAGCATAAGAAGGACATGGACCAGTTGGAGGGAGTCCAGAGGAGGGCCACAAAGATGATGAGAGGGCTGGAGCACCTCTCCTATGCGGACAGGCTGAGAGAGTTGGGGCTGTTCAGCCTGGAGAAGAGGAGGCTCCAGGGAGACTTCCAGTATAGCAGCCTTCCAGTACATAAAGGGGGCCTACAGGAAAGCTGGAGAGGGAATTTTGATAAGAGTATATAGTGATAGGACAAGGGTTAATGGCTTTAAATTGAAAGAGCATAGATTTAGATTAGATATAAGGAAGAATTTATTTATTGTGAGGGAGATGAGACACTGGAACAGGTTACTCGGAGAAGTTGTGTGTGCCCCATCCCTGAAAGAGTTAAAGGCTACGTTGGATAGGGCTTTGGGCAACCTGGTCTAGTGGAGCTGGAACTAGATGATCTTTAAAGTCCCTTGCAACAAAAACCATTCTATGACTCTTTGCCAATGCAAGTAGTGATAGGATGAGAGGTAATGGTTTTAAAATAGAGGGAGGTAGATTTAGATTGGATATTAGGAAAAAAAAAAATTCACAATGAGAGTTGTAGAACACTGGAACAGCTTGCCCAGAGAGGTGGTGGAAGCCCCATCCCTGGAAACATTCAAGGCCAGGTTGGAGGGGGCTCTGAGCAACCTGATCTAGTCAGGGATGTCCCTGCTCCTTGCAGGGGGGGTTGGACTAGATGACCTTTGAAGGTCCCTTCCAACTCTAACCATTCTGTGGTTCTATGACTCTGTGATACAGTTGAAGGAGAGAAGTAGTCCCATTGCCAGTTGGCTGAAGTACCTGTTACTTACCATGCTCTTGAATCTCGCTGCTACAGTAATCCCAAAAATTAAGCTAAGCACCCGTAATTGGTAATATTAATTTGCCGTACAGCCCATAAGGGGTTCTTGCTTCCTTATTGTGGTGCTTTAACCCCATTTGTGGTGCTTTAACCCCATAAGTGGTTCATAACATGATTTACTTTATTTCCATTTCAGATTCTGCGTAGGCCACACTCTTAGTCTGCAAATTGGCAAAGAAAAGGTGGCAAGTGAATCAATGAATGAGTATATCACTTGGGAGAGACAACCGAAGAATATTTTACAGGGTATACTTGGTCAGCGGTTATATTATTTAGTTCATTGGTTTGGTTCTGTATCTTGGTCCTATCTGCAGTTCATCTGCACTGCATATATGTTAGCTGATATGTGAAAGCACGTTTTCTCTGACAAATAAAGTTTCCTTTTTCCCTCCAGATATGATTATCTATGCACTGCATTCATGAGAAATATGAGAAGCATCCTTCCCTCAGCCTGGTTCATTACTTATCTGTCAATAATACCCCAGCAGGTCTTGACCACATAGACTCAGTGCTACCAATATCCTTGCCCTCATGCTATAAAAACTTCACTCTGGTGGACTACAGATGCTTTGAAAGGAGAAACCAAAACACAAAAGCAATTATGTTTGTCTTGAGGAAATCTAGATGTAGTGCTACACACAAGGAACAAGCCCAGTCTACTCCAAACCTAGAATGCTGCAGACGCAAATGCGTTGCATCTTCTGGCCTAAGATCCAAGGATCGCTCCTGGTTGCACGTACCTCTGGAACTACAGATATAGTAATAATATCTGATTAAATGCAGCTGTCTTAATAGATTTTTAAAATTATTAAGTTCATAATGGTTCAGTTCTCTATTCCTTGAGGTTTTCAAGATTCTGCTAGACAAGGCCATGACTGATCTTATCTAACTGGCAATAGTCCTGCTTCAGGCAAAAGGTTAGACAATGTGTTTTCCAGAGACTCCTTCCAGTCAACTTTTCTATGAGTTTAAGATCAAAGGAGTCTTTGTGATCTGCAGAACAGGGAGCAGAAAGCTTCAACAGGATTTCCTTCTTTAAATTCAGAATATCTTCCTGAGTTATAGAATCATAGAATTACAGAATGGTTAGGGTTGGAAGGGACCTTCAAAGGTCATCTAGTCCAACCCCCCTGCAAGGACCAGGGACATCTCCAACCAGATCAGGTTGCTCAGAGCCCCGTTTAACCTGGCCTTGAATGTTTCCAGGGATGGGTCATCCACCACCTCTCTGGGCAACCTGTTCGAGGTTGGGCTTTACTATCTAAAAAACCTCAAAACAGTCTGTCCTGATTTAAATGCATCAGGAGCATAGAAATTATTTTCTGAATGAGAAAATTACTTTAAAATTTAATTAACCCCACAGTTCAAAATACAATTCCTATATTTTGTTCCAAATTAGGGGAAGTGGAAAGAAGTTACATCCAGCCGTGCACCCACTCTCCTTCAGGAACATGGCCTAGTGTGCTTTGTATCATCTTGCTGGAACACAATTGAAAGGCTGATGGGTTTTGATAATACTTAGAGTGAGTTTGAGCAATTAGCATTTGTAGTAAATCCTGAAGTCCTCTTTTAGAAAACACAGTACAGAGTATAATTTTTATATCCTGGAATCTACTAGTATTACTGTGACTGACTGCTGGCATGTCTTCAAGACCACTTTGATGTAGTAAAGGGAGATGAATATGAATGGTGTTTAGTGTGAACAACATTAACAAACTTTCTTCTAAGAAGGAATGTCTTTGGTTTGTGTGCTACAGTTAAGTTGTACGTTAGCTATGGGTTTGTTCTTTCAAAGTAGAAAACACTGGCAGCTGCTGTAGGTCTCAAGAAAGTGCAAAGTGCTTGTTACCTCCAAAAATCAAGACAATCACACACTCAGTGAGAGTGAAAGGCTGGGATGGTCTGATCCTATTTCCACTGAAGAGATTCAGAGTTTTCCCATGGTTTTAATGGTATGATAGATACTAAACTGGACAAAGAGCAATCAAAAGGGAATTGCAAAGTTGAACTAATCAAGGTTATTTTAACATTGCATTTTTTATTCACCTTATTACTTCATCTAAGTCTCAAGATTGAAAGAAACACAAACAACTTTCCTTCTCATCCCCTCCCAAACTCTGGGTTTAGTCAAAAAATGCTTAATGAAGTGGGTGCTGCAGTGTCCCAGTAACAATTGCAACCATGGGGTCAAAAACATATCAGTGAGTAAGGAAATTAGAAGGCCTCCACTTACAATCAATGGCCTGCCTGTTTGGACATGTGAGAACATAAATAAGTGTCACAACCTCCAGCCAGCTTTTCTTGAATTGAGAAACTATCTTTCACTCCATTTAACAATGTACTTGAGCCACATTTGAATTTTTATTAATTTCCTCCTGACTTCTAAAGCAGTGCAGAGAAGGTAGAAGAAAAAGAATGTTGTAAAAGCATCAACCTGATAGAATGTCACTAGGGAAAAATATAACGTGGAGCAGAGACAATAATAGCCTATCTGTCCTTCTGCAATGGGCTACAATAAAAGTTGAGAATCCTAAGTGTGAATAACCATTTAAGCCTAATCACCTTGACAAATAATGAGATTGAAAGGGAATAGGAGACAGAAAGAGCAATCAAAGTTCCTGCTTATTGAAATGGGCCTTTTAACAACAGTATTTATTTCACCTATGCTGGGTAAAGGCTGTGACTTGCAACAGGCTGCCTCAGGAAAAGCATCAATTTGTAATGAATGCTTTTTTTTTTTCTCCTGCTCACATTTTTAAGCGGATCTGCATAAAAATATGAAAACCCAGAAAACAATCCTCTACAAATTGAATTTCTTTAAAAGAAATAAAACATAAGTGAAAAAATAAATGAAACAGCACCATTATTTGGATTACATTTATCTTTAATCCACTTTGTCCTCTATATGAAATACAGTATGAAGACATCTGCCAATATTTTAAAGGCTTCTGCTTGTGTCTGAATTATGTTTTTAAATTAGACCCTAAAGCTGCATTCTAATGCATTACTTTCATTTACTGGAGTATGCATATACTATCATACTACTCCCATGACATTCTTTATTTAATCAGTCTGAGAGCTGTACAGACCCATATCTATTCCCACATAAATCTCTGCCAAATACTGCTGACTTTTAGATTTAACCTCACTGGCAATGAATGACCTCCTTGGGAAAAAAAAATGTATAAAATGGACAAATATTTTAGGGGAAGAAGCAATCTTTTTGGATAATCAGTGGAAGGTATGCAAATCTGACTGGTTCAGAATGGAGATGGTGTCCTTGTGGTGAATAGGAACTGCTGCAGTAAACAACTTTAGCCTTTCCTATTAAAGGTTAGGTGGAGTGATTGATATGTTTGACAAAGAAATGTAAGGTCAGGAGCAATAAAGGCAATCTGTTCTTTATAGAAAAAGTACATGAAAAGCAGTACATATACTGGGTATTCTCTAGTTGGTTTTGGTGCACCTGCTATTTCAGAATAATAAATGGAGCTGAGTCCTGTTGCAGCTTGTGTAGGTAGGAAGCATCACTGTTAACTCACTCTAATCTCTGATCATCAGTTCATCTCTAGGAAAAAAAAGATAGTCCTAAATAGCATCTCCTTGACCCTGTTTTAACTTAGAACCTCATCTTTTTTTTTTATCACAGCAGTCAAGCTGCAACTAAATCTACAGCTGTCACACTAATTTAAGCAGAGCTTTTTGAAGAAAAGAAACATTAAGCTTCAGGTAAGGGTATCAGAATCTGCCCGAAGAATTTTAGTCTTGTCTCGAGTTAAGGTTTCTGGAAGTACAAATTAAGGATGTATCATGACATCATGCTAGAAATGGCTCTTGCTATTGTTTAGGGTTTATGTATATACATTCCATAAGAACTGAGTTGTCTTAAATTATCTTAAATAAGGATGAATCCTCCTTCAGGCCATCACTACAGGTTTGCTTTAATTGTCTGTTAGTTTTAGTTCCTTATGTTCCAGTGAGCTTGAAAGCACAATCCCCTGCCACCAACCAGGAATGAAATCTCTACAATGAAGGAAATCACAGATTTAATTGTGGGTCTATTAAATGAGACATTAGAATCATAGAATCACAGAATAGTTTGGGTTGGAAGGGACCTTTAAAGGTCATCTTGTCCAACCCCCTTGCAAGGATCAGGGACATCTCCAACCAGATCAGATTGCTCAGAACCCCGTCCAGCCTGGCCTTGAATGTTTGCAAGAAACTTATCTACCACCTCTCTGGGCAACCTGTTCCAGTGTTTCACCACCTTCATCATAAAAAAAATCTTGACACATTCATTACAGCAAGTTCATTGTAGAATCTGGATTTAAGATATTAACATTTCTTTTATAGCACAAATTACTTCCAGTGACTTAAGAGCAATAAATATACAAGAAAACTCAAGCAACCACAAAAAGATAAACCTTCTTTTTTTTTTCAGTCAAATAACTTGGAATAATGTGTTTTCCCCCAGTGCAGACATTCTTCTTACATTGAAGGCAACAGCAGACAACACAGACATCTTGCAGTACTGATTGCAGCCAATAACTGTAATCACAGCAGACAGGTGTAGAAAAGACTTCAAGATATTATCTAGCTTTTTCTCTATTTGAAGACAAGAGCAGATATACCTGAACTGTTCCTAACAGCTATTTTTCTGACTTGTCTCAAAACATCCAGAGATGGAACCTCGGTGGCTTTCTGAGACAATCTGTTCTGGTATATCACAATCTCCTGCATTTAGGTTCCTCCCTAATTTTCTGGCTTTACTCGACCATTTCAAAGCAGTTTATATCATTTAAACTAGACTAATATGACTGACTTCTTGTTGTGGTTTAGACCCACTCGGGACCACACTATGCAGTCTTTCTCTCACTTCCCCCAGCCTCTGAGGGAACAGGGAGAGATAATATAAGAAAAAGGCTTGAGGTTTGAGATAAGGACAGGGACAGATCCTTAAAGTTACCATTATGGGCAAAACAGACTCGACTTGGGGAAAACTATTTGCTTATTATTATTAAAACCAAAGCAGGATAATGAGAAATAGAAGAAGATAACTTCCACCCACCCTTCCCTCTTCCCAGTCTTACCATTATCTCTACCTCCTTCCCCATCCAAGCAGCACAGGGGGGGAGAGGGAATGGGGGTTATGGTCAGTTCATCACACGCCGCTTTATGCTGCTCCTTCCTCCTCGGGGGAAGAACTCCTCACATTCCTCACCTGCTCCAGTGTGGGCTCCCTCCCACGGGCTACAGTCCCTCATGAGCGATGTGGGTAATTTTTCTATAGGGTGCAGTCACTCCAGAACGGCTGCTCCAGCAGACTCTCCACAGGCCACAGCCTCCTTCAGGCATCCGCCTGCCCCGGTGTGGGGTCCTCCACGGTCTGCAGGTGGATCTCTGCTCTTCCATGGACCTCCATGGGCTGCAGGGGGACAACCTGCTCCACCATGGACTGCACCACGGGCTGCAGGGGAATTCTGGCCAGGAGCAACATTATGCCTCCCCCTCCTTCTTCATTGACCTTGGCATCTACAGCCGTTCCTCTCAAAAGGAAAATTCTTCACAACACGCAGGCAGATGCCTCTTAGGTTCTCTTCACATCTCATCTCCTCTCCACTTCTTGCAGCCGGGCCGAGTCGAGTTGGGCCCAGACAGCCAGCCGGTGGGAGGCCAGAGGGTGAGGCCTGCAAGACACACAAGGCTCACGCCTCCCCCTCTCTGCCACCACTTCCGCTTCTTTACATCTTCTTCCTTTTTGTTTCTTCTTGTTTTTCCCCTTCTTAAATACGTTATCGCAGAGGCGTTATCAGGAGACATTCTGCTACCAATTGTCCCTGCCCTGGCCAGCAGTGGGTCTGCCCTAGGACCAGCTGAGTCCACCAGATAAAGGGGAACAAATTTTAGTAGCTTCTTACAGAAGCTGCCACTGTAC